>DWCF01001957.1:0-26618 GCA_018230265.1 Delias oraia | reverse complement strand
TCTTATAAAACTTCTCATAAAAAGACTTTCGTCTACATACTCTAACCACCAGACAATCTTGTCAAACATTTGTTTTGGTCTAACAAATAGTAGTTTAAATTACTGTAAGAAATTAATACGTATAGCTAACACAGAATAGGTCAAACGACCAAGAAAACAGACGCCAGTTATTACTAAACATTAGATAAGAATGTCGTAAAAAAATGTTTTATACTGAAAGTAAATATAGTCTAATATTAATCTTGTTTTCGTTGTATTCAACATAAAACTAACATAACTTTATATGATTTTTTTTAAAAAATTGTGGTTCTTTCATTTATTTTTTTTTTAATTAATTAAAGAATTCAGACGAGGTAACAATTTTTTATAGATGTAGTTATAGCAAAGACTTCTCAAAGCTATCCGAAAAGAGCTATGGATATAGTTTTGTTTAATGAAATATACTTCATGTTCTCATATCTAAATAGACATATAAGAATACTTTAATTTGACCAAACACATATATTTTATATGTAAAACCTTGTACATATATAGTTTTTCTTTAATTTTCAGTCTTTTTGCAATATGAATATTGTCTTTTTTATTTTAAAAATTATTGTGAATTATAAATGGCATTAAATGTAGTATCTGAAGTTTTTTCCATAACATATTTAAAGTTCTTTAACGTAATATTAATTACATGTGACCAATATATTTACGGTAAAAGGAATTTAATTTTCCATCGAGATTCCATAGTAGCAACGTTGCGAGTTGAATGGAGGGATGACGTCACAGTTGATTTATGACGCTAAAGAGATGATTACGCTCATGGACGGCATCCAAACGCAGTTTTTCATGCGAGGAACACACGCCTAACATGTGCGCTGCGCGTGTCTCGTGCTTTCTGAATTTTGTTAGAGTGAAAAATGAAAAATGTTGCCTTTTAAATATTTTGTTACTTTTATTTACTGACGGTAATTTTGGACGGACGTCTATTCTAATGCATATGTTATGACAGACAATTGAAATATAATTGTTTGTGATTGGGGTTTTTTTTTAATTAGAAAATATAAAGAATTCGCTTTTTAATTTGAAGAAAAATTTTGGGAAAAAATACTGTCAGTTTTTTTTAATGTAGATGTATATCTTAGTGGATTCGCCTAGAATCACTCCGTATCTTTTCAGACCTAGAAACATAGTGATCACTGTAATCATAGTGTTTTTAAATAAATAAAATAAAACGATTAAAAAAACCATGTCCGCTTTAAACTTGATTTTAGACTTGTTTTCTTTTATTTTCGAGCGGAGAAACGATATAGCAAGAGTAAAAGATCAGCAACGATCATTGACAACTCTGCCGAATTTCATGGTTTTGTTGTGTTGCCGGCTTTCTTGACTGTTTTATCTATGCAATATAAATAAAATCGTGAATATTCCAAAAACAATATATTCACAAAATAATATTTTTTTTAAAGTTAAGATTTGTAAATAGTATTATTACGCATCGACGCCTTTAAATTAGTTTATTATTTCTATCTCATGATTTGTGAGTTAGGTCGATGTGTCCTTTTGTGTACTTTCCGCAAATATTTAATATTGCCTTCACTACATGAATATTGTTTTATTGTTATATTATCGTATTTTTGTTTGTAACAAAAATTATTATATTATACTAACATAATTTATAGATATCTTGACTGATTTGGAAGTTTTGTTCCGTTAGTATTTAATGGTTTTTCTCTATTATGTTTTATTAACTAGTTATTTTATTTATTCTGAACATAATTAAGGTCAATTTTATCAATTATTACTTTACTCCAGGCAAGCAACAATTAAAAATTAATATTTCATTTTTAAACGATGTCATGAAATAATACAAGGTAAATAAATGTGAAATCAGTGATAATAGAACATTATAATTTCAGATCCATTACATAAACCAGTTGTTCATTTCAATGGGTTTTTATTTTATATTTTGAACTTTACTTTTAATAATATTTTTAGGTCTCACATTGCTGTATATATATGTGTATGTACAAAGAGAAAGGTAATTATTATATACAAAAATGCGATTGAAATATATTGTCTATTGGTTTAGTTATAGTTTGGCTATTTTTTTTTATTCTATAGCAGACAAAGGAGCAGTCTGGTCTTCTATATGGTAAGAATTATAATGTCCTATATAGGTTCTCCTATATATCCTATATAAGAATGAATACCGCTGCCCAAGAACATCCGCGAAGTCCGCGCATTGGTTGTGTTGCCGGCTTCTTCTTCTCTCACTCTCTCTGCGAATCTTTACTCACACTGCGAAACACTGTGCAAATGCGGTTTCATGCTGATCATTCTGTGCCTCGGCCCCATCTAAATTTGGCCACCTTCCTATTTTTCTATATTATACGCATAAATGTCACTTTCTTATCGTAGTTTGAAGTCAAATTGTCACATCAAAAACATTGTTAAGGTACGTAAAAGTTAATTTTTCATGTCATTTTTGTGGCACTGTTCTAAAATTAACCGTTTCTACAATAGAGAATGGCTGAGAAACGATGAAACTTCTAATTGTAACGTTTAAAATTCACTTAAGATGAAGTTTTTTTTCATTCATTATAGATTCATTTTCTAGATGAATAATTAATGTTCTTTATAAGCCCAATTTTTTTTAACAATAAGTGTAATATAAATAATAAGATATTCCTCTTACTTATAAACGCTGTTCGACAATTCCCGTCACTATAAAAAGGAACAAATTCGTTTCTTACTGAATAGTTTTGTGACAAAACTACATTGAGACGCACTTAGTTTTAATACTACTGCAGAAAGTTTATTAATCTCATTAAAATGGCATCACGCTTGATTAGAAGCTTTGTGGAATTTAATAAAGGCGCAGGAGATTTTCAAAGTTTATTATTGAGATTCCAAATCAAGTAACTATACGATCGAAGCTGGTGCTCAAGTTTTAATTGAATCGAGTTACCTACCTCAACGATTGGTGAAACTTATTTAATAATAACTACACTCTCCTGGATTAATTACGCTACTAGAGGTTAAAGCTTCTAAGCAGGCTTAGCAACTCTTCTTATTTCTGAAGAGCACTTCAGTAAAAGTGGTGACATTAAACAAAAAATATATATGTAGTAGTTAATTAATAATACCTACACATGTTTGCAGTTTTTACATAAAGATCAACACGTCTTTATAAAAACGCCTAACGCCAGAACAGGATGAAAAAAACTGATGTTCTAATATACGCTGAAAACAAATAAAACATATTATTTCATAAAAGTAATGAGTTGGAAATATATCTCGCTTTCAGTTGTGCTTACATGGACTGACGTCACTAGTCGCCGCCATTAGCGTGTCGAAATTGTAACTAAAGATTAATTTATCTACCACGGGTACTATAAAGATAATTTTCTCGATAAAATTGGTATACAATAAATTTTATCGCTGCCCTAAAATAATAACGTTTATACGACCGTCAAAGAGATTATAGTGATCACATCAATAAATTATGTTAAAACGATTATTGTATTATTCGCTGTATAACATATAGTTGTATAAAAAATATAAGAATTATGGAGCATAGATATATCTAAGTCTGTATCACTTTCAGAACGGCAAGTGTATGACTTGTGTGTTTAATAAACTGTTATTCAAATTAAAAATAATATTAATCCTGAAACATAATTTTATAACTAGCACAGTTTGTAGCATGCTGACGAAATGATATCTCGTAAATTACAGCATTCACAGCTCTTAAAATATCCTAATTACTTTAACATGCTTCAAAATTTCGCATAAAGAGATTAATTAAATTTATAATATCTCGTCTCGTGGCACGCACGTTTGCGTAGCTCACTCCGCATTTGAAACATTTGAAATTCTCATTAAAACACGAACGTAAACAATGTCATTTGCTTTGTCCTATACGAGTGGCTCTTACAATTCGTCATGCAAATTATTTGCGATTTTTTAAGCCTTTTTATACAATAACTCCTGGTGGTTCATCATATTATTAGTTGTTTTTTTAAATATCTTATAAGTGATCATTCAGAAGAAGATACAGCGTCTGTAGTTTCTACATTATCGAAATTTTTAAAAACAAAAAAAATATTTTAATTACTATAACGGTGTCGCAGTTTACTTGACCGATATGAAATTTTGTGTGCATATTGGGTAAATCTGAGGATTGGATAATATCTATGTTCAATCTCTCTTAATGTAAAGGATAGTGCACCCCTAATTTTATTTTGTAATTTTAGATTTTTATTAATTTTTAGTTTTTATGATGCAGCATTAAAATGTACATACAACCATCCATTCTCGCTCTTGTATGACCAATTTGTATGATCCCATATTATATTATTAAGGACTAATATCCTTGATAATATATGTGGAAGAACAACGTTTGCCGGGGTCAGCCTGGTACTTTAGAAGAAAACAAATTTACTCCTAATTATTAATTCACAAAATAAAATTTTAAGCTAAAATTTATGGACAACCTATATATGTTAACACATAAGGTACATACACAAACGCGAAATAGATAATTTATTTATTTTGTAAGGAATCTTGGCTAATGTCTCAAGTTCCTAGTTTTATTCCTAATCTTTGTTTTGATAATATTTATAATTTATTAGCTAAAGGCCCTATGATGTATATTAAAAGTAAATTCATTTTTAACAGCCCTATTAAAATAAAGCTTTACGTAATGAGTGTGCCCAGATAGATACTCATCTTTTAATTATTCCAAACCCTTCTTATGGTTACTGCGCATGAGTAATCCACAACTTTTCAGTTTGTACACAATTTTAACAAAGCAATTAAGAGTGGAAATTGCGAAATTCAATGTTTTATGAAACACACTTGACATAAAAGCTAAATGTGATGATTATACTAATCTTACCTGACGTATAAAATAACACAGAATACTCAAAGTGAAACGGTACTTGTATTGTGTTCGCTGAGTGAATGAGGATATCGGTGGCCCGTAAATACGCCGCTTAAGTGGCGTAAAAAAAGCTGGCAACTTTACCAATGCGCTGACTGTGCCACGGTTGTCCATGGGCGGCGGTGTTGTCTTACCATACAGAAGACCCACCTTCTCCGTTGTTCGCTATACTATAAAATAAATATATATATAGTCTATGCTTTAAAATACCTGTTTCCTCTACTTTCAAGTCTAAATGATTCAATTTAAACTATTTTGTATTCGAAATTTGATTTCATTGAATCAAATTAATTCTCATACAACGCGATCATTTTAACTATGTAGTTTAGTAGAACTCATAAGATTAGAGATAGATCTAAAATTATACCTTCTTAACATGCATTATGAAACTAATAAAAATGTGGTTTATGAAAACTAATATGATTGTCAATTGCATCATGTAAATTAAGTTGTTTTTTCTTTCTTAAATAAATATCTTTTGTCTTTGAACTGTTTATATTTACTCCGAAGAGTCGCCCTGATCTCAGAGCAACGAAATGCCGAAAAACAAATAAATTTTCACTGGCGAAGAATTTTAATTATCCCCGTTTCAGTTGATAGAAAGAAAAGAATCCCGAAGTCAGCGAAGCCAAATGCTCCGTCAAATAAATAAGTCTTTAAATTGGTCTCGGATAGTAATTAGTAACATTTAAAACCGCTGAAAGTGATGCCCGGACATTGTTACGTAATAAATCTGTGTCAGCGGCCGTTCGTTTTCGCATTTTTCACCAACCCTCAGTTTGTTTAAAGAAATTAAAAGTCCGCGTGATAGACGATGCAATGTTTCGTACTTTTTTTTTCAAATTACATTATTACTCTAATACTATCCATCGTTAAGGTTATTCCGTGGCAATATGATGGGGTACTTTAAACTTTTTAATTTGAACTTTGTCCATAAAGCCTGAATTTCTGTCACGTATTAAAATTACCATAGCTCGGTGGGGCCGAGATGAATTTTCTGCTTTAGTCTATCAATTTTTAACAATGCATGGTTTGGCTTTTAGTTATGTCAGTAGAAACGGAATTTTAAGTTAATATTTCAATTTAAAATATTTTTTCAACTTGAAAACAAAATTAAGAGATATCTGACTTGAATAAGAACGCAGAGAAAATCTTTTTTTGGTCGTCTCTGTGGGTTTAATAAGCTGAATGATATTTATATTAAATTTCTAAAGTATGGAATTTTGTTTATATTCCATGAATTCTGGGTTTAATAAAGGATAATGATTTTTTTACAACTTTATTTCGCAGACTCTAACAACAATAAATAAAACAAGTTAATTTAATTAATATTACTTTAATATCTATTCTTGCCTAACAGTAATAACAACTTAAATAAAATTTAGATTTATAAAGAAGCTGACTAAGTAGAGTCGCGGCAAGATTGTGCATGACAGAAACTAAACGAATATCTAGTATAAATTTTATATAAAACTTCAAACTAAAAACATACTGGCTCGTCCGAAGTAATACCACGGATTCACCCAAACAAACTCAAAGTCAAATGTTTCGCTGAGTGAGTGAGGATATCGAAAGTCCTTAAAAAATTCAGCTTAAGCAGCGTATAGAGCCGGAAACACAACTAATGCGCGGACTATGGCGCGGGTGTCCATAGGCGGTAGTGTTTTCTTACCATAAAGACGACCCACCTGCTCCGTTGTCCGCTATTACATTTAAAAAATACTAAATTTTTATGTTCAATTATTTCTTTAGCCATAAAACTTTAATCGCAATCAAATAATATCGTCAAATGGCTGGTCCCACTTTATGTTCAGCAATTATATTAAATTTACAGGTTATGAAGAATAAATGCAATCATAAAAGTAGGACCGCAAAGAGCGCAGCGGCGAATTAATTTATAATTTTATGTCGGTTACGTTAGCAATCAATTTAAAACCCATAGTATACTAACTTTTTATGTGATTCTTCGTGTTAAACTATTGTCAATTTTCTTTCGACGTGGTACTCAGCGAGAAATCTATCCAATAACAATAATTAGTTTCGTGCTTTCAACATTTTGTCATAGTCATTGCGTACAGCATCGGAAGGCGCCAATCGTTGGTACGATCCCCATAAATATTATTGAAATTCAAAAAGTTAATTTAACCATTCGTATGTGTCTCAATAAAATCTCCATGTTCGATCTAATGGTACTTGCAGCAGACATTTGCGACTTTTTTGCAGCAACTTTTTTCCTATTTTTCTGGCATTCCGCACGTAGTGAACTTTACACGTAATAAAGGTTTATCTATATCGTTTATATGATTGCATAAGTAACTAAATAATAATGAGTAACCCATCACCTGCACCTTTGAACTGAGGCAAAAATATAATGACAACAATTTATTTAATATTCATTAACCTCGCCTGACAAATTTTGGAGTCACGTCAGGCCTAACAATGAGGGTCCTTGACCTTGTTACCTAAAGGACTTTTAATTAATTAATTGTCCAAATGTACTACTGACTAACGGTCGTGTTTCACTTATAATAATTGTTCAATGTTATTTATTTTCGAATAGATTAACTTATTGTGAAGCTTACTTCAATACAGTGTATGCATAAGTTACTACAGCTAACAATTTTTTATTATAATGTGTTATATTACCTTTAATTTTTGTTTAACAACATCATATATGAAACACGTTTCATTCGCTATGTATGAAATTTTTCATTTCCTACTTAATTAAGCTCGCCTGAAGGCTGTTTCTTAGTTATTGTGTAACTATTTTGCTCGTATATAGAATCCCCACTTTGTGTCCTTGACCTTCTTTAATAGGGACGTTAGTACTACCTTCTACATTACAGCCATTTATTTCACCAAAGTTATGAAACACGCTCGGGGAAATATTTATGCTTGCTCAAGGCGCAAGTTATTGAATCTGCCGAGATAAATACCGTTCTGTCCGACTGTATTTTAGGCCCTTACGTAATCAAAATAGTCTATCAATATATATTTAAACCTATTCAATCTACGTCTGTAAATCTATTAGAATAATCTCAATTTTCCAGCCTTCATCTTGGTCAAATATAAAAAATTCTAGATGTGTTCATTTAGATTTTGCTGCGACATTATTCGAAATCGAGTTTACATCGAATTAAATAACATTATTATAAATATTTATTAGTTAATTTGAGTTTTTGGGATTTTACAGGTATGTTTCTCTTAAGTATAATATGATGTATGGTTTAAAGGACAAGTAATCTTTCAATACTTCAAGAATCAGTGCTTATTGTATCGACTAGAGGCTTTTGAGAGCCTCGTAGCTTAATGGTTTTAAAAGTATAACATGAAGCGAGAGGTATCGGGTTCGAATACCGGTCCGAACATTTATAAATTATAATTTAATTTATAATTTTCTCGATTCAAACCTGAAACCGCTCGCTTCATGGTAGACTTATTAATCCACTTAGCTACGAGACTCTCAAAATTAATCCGAGTGTTGAAAATTCCAAATAAAATATAATAAAATGAAAAACATAGGTTATTAAGGGAAAAGGAATCTACCTAGCATGTTAAGGATTAGTAAAACAGACGCATAAATAAGTCCGGCAGGCACATTTATAATTTATAACACTTGACAATCTGATTACACCTCGTTCTTCGAGCGAAACATAGTTTTCACAAACACGGTTATTATTGCTAACATAATAATGTTTGTTTAAGGAAAACGCTGTCAGTTGTGTTATTAACAGGCGGTCCATTCAACGGCGATGCTATGAAAACATCGTTAAAGTTTATCCCTATGATGTAATGCTTTCAAAGATCTATTGTATTTGCTGACCTAATACGCAGTTATTAAAAACATAAAACTATGCGAACTACAATACGCTCTCAATATAATTAATCTTTACATGCTGCTTCCTATTTCTAACACTAGGTTTATAGAAATGTTATTTTTATTACTGAATTTATTTTGATAATTATAGACTTACATTCAAACCGACTCTTGATATTTAGTTAAAATTAAAGGCTATATATAGACTGTTTTGAGTTTCAATAGGTTTATTATGTACATTGTAGATCATATACAGTAACTCATATACTAAAAGTATATTAGTTGGAGCCTTGTAGTAATGGTTTGAAAAGTTTACCATGAAGCTAGAGGTATCGGGTTCAAATCCCGGTCCCAACAATTATGAATTTAAATTTATTCGGTCTCTCGAAGGGCTTCACAATGGCCGGTTGAGTGTCTTAATACGGTCGCACCCGTGGGGGAGCCATGCTGACACACTAATTGGGCCTTCTCGTCTGAACTGATGCTCGCAGAATGCTCGTCGTGAAACGGTAGTTGTACTGTTTCCTAGAGTGAGTGAGGATATCGGAGGCCCTTAAAGGCGCCGTTTAAGCGTAAAAAGCCGGAAACAACCAATGCGTGGACTGTGGCGCGGTTGTTCATGGACGACGGTGTTCAATTACCATATAGGAGACCCACCTGCTCCGACGTCCGCTATAGAATATATTTTTATATATTACTCTGCTTTGGTAGTGTTGTTATTTATTAAATAACGATTCATTCATAGATATAATTTGTTTAATATGTCTTAATTAAAAAAAATAGTAAATAGGAAATTAAATTTGCTGATTTGTAATCTGTAAAAGTAGGAGACAAAACCTCAAAACACCTAACAAAAGCCATCAACGCAATCTATTGTCCGCCGCTTCATAATGCAAATACGTACCTTTTCATTTGAAGCTTTGTAATAACGCGCCCCATTCCTGAAAGACTGGTTTCACCCCGGGGGGAATCGAGCACGTGTGTATATTACCATCCCTTTCGCCCACGTACTGTATTAGGATGTATTGTCTCTATCCAACGCAGCCGATCAGCGCACGCATTGCAGGTGAATCCGTTCTTCAGTTGTTTTCTGGTAGCGCTGTGCGTGGGACGTCTTCGCTTTTTTTTATATTTCCCGCGTAAATTTACGTGCATGGAGAATATTCGCTAAATTTCCCTCTGAATATTAACGTTATACGTGACATTATCTGTAGTATGACATTTTTTTTTGGTGTTAGATTCAGTCGTGTAAGCTTATAGTGATCTGTATTAACAATTTTTGTTTGTGGAAGGATTTTTTGTTCTGCCATTGAAATACAAACGTAAGTCCCAAGTTTATTGAACATACTATTATAGTTCTCACTGGTTTTTAGTCTATATAAATATTATACAATTATATTAATACAATTGTTTATTGTCTTAATGTATCTGGTATATTATGTTTTAATTATTTTTTTATATCTTAAAAGAATGACATAACGTAAATTGTAATTTAAACGCTAATTCTTAATTTTTGAATCAAACATTTTAAATATATACATAATTAACTCGAAAACATGGACGGCTATATTATTAAAACTAAATAAACAACGAAAACGACATTGCTGACAAAGACAGACTTTAAAATCTATATGAATTTAACATAAACAAAAATATATATGCAAAAGAAGCTAAAAACCATACATAAAATGAATTTGTTTAATATTAGCCTTGAAATCGATTTTATTTGCAAATTTTAATTATTCAGAAACTCGTTTTGCTCCGTGTGCTTGCACATAAGTAACTTGTTCATTGTGTAATAGCTGCCAGGTGAAGGAAATCATCCGTGAATAGGTTGCAACCTGGATTTTTTACTCGTTCTAGGAGCCACTCGATGCTACTCGGAAGTCTTGTTTTTAATCAAGTGCAATAATTATTTCTATCGCATTTCATATATAATATATGTATCTCTTTATTGCCATGTATTTTACTCGCGTTAGTTTCTGATATTAAAATGAATATATAAGAAGTTTATGTTATTTTATTGCCAAAAACTATACAACTTCCCTTGATACTGTAATAAACAGTAATAACATTTTAAAACCAGTTTTGTGGCTTATAGGATGTTTGAAGGGTCACTTCATTGTAATTTGAAACAACTCTTAGTCATACGTTTAACGTTTCTCTTCCTACCTCTATGTAACACAAGTCCTAAGTTATTTGTGTAGTGTATACAATTTAGTTCAATAGATGTTTTAGCTTCAAACGATTTGCGTCTGCGTTTAAACATAGACGAAGATCGAACGATGCATACCAAAACGTCCGAAATCTAAATTGTCTTATTGTCCAGTGGTAACGTCTAGAGCTATTTTCAGAAATAGAGGAACAATTCCTCGTTTTCTTCGTGCAGTACAACGTTGAAATAAAATAAGTATCATATATTAGTAATGCTATATTTCATTTAAAGAAGCCGTTTCTTGCTTAGAATAGATTAATCAAGCTTCTATAGCTTGACTGATCTATTCTATCAATAGAATTTAACATTTCTAGTAAATGGACTAGCAAAAAAGCAGGCCACACGTCTATTTTCAATAAGAATTAAATAATATAATACTTAAAAATAGGATCACCGTATGTGTTTTTATCTTGTGTCATAAGACGCACCGAATTCATCTCAACAAGTTCACGACACAATTTCAAAACTATTTATTACCACACGAATAAAATGTAAGATGTAAAGATGTAAAAGCGACGGAAAGTTGACGGTCGTCGAAATCGTATTTTATTTTTAAATAAATCCTTTGTTACGCTACGGGATTGCCAACCGATTCTTATACAAGATTTACGAACAGCTGTCAGTTCACATAGTCAATCCGGATGATGTGGCTACAGTGGATTAAGGGAATGAATTGATTGGGAAAATGCGTTTATCATGCGATAGGTAATTAAATAATACTTAGCTTAGATTTTAAAGGCTATATGTTGTGTTTCTTTAAAGTGGGTGGTGGTGGTGGTGTTGTGTTTCAGGTGGGGCCCCTGTATGGTAAGAGATTAACGTTCTTTTGCCTCCCTTATACGTCGATTGAGCGGTATAATTTAAAGGAAACACGCTCTTTCACGCTGGTGTTCTGTGAGTCTGTGGTATCACTTCATTCGATCCCTATGAGAGAGTTGAGCCCTTCGACATGGCTCTCGCACAGGAAAGACAGTGTTAAGACACTCCCAGCCATTATCAAACTCTTCGAAAGGCTGAATAAAGTATTTTATTCAGACAGGGGTTCGAACCCGGCACCCGGGGCTCACAATATCTTGCAATACCGCGTGGCCACAAGTTATCGTTCTGAATTATAAACTGGGTTTAAAATATCGGTGTTGTAGTAAATTAACTATAATTATAAATAGGACAATATCACTATACAAATCAATAATAAATTAATCTCTAATTTGACATGTAATCTATATTCTACTGGCAAACTTCTTGCCGTCTTAGGAGCATAAATGTTGCGTTACCTTATACGCATGTGTCATTTGCTGTATGAAACGAATCGATAAGATTTACGAGATCGTCAAACCACATACACAAGTTAAATTGAAAACAATTTATAAAAATTTTGCAGATCTTCATAAAGTGTTGACAAGTAACATCAATTAACGCAGCCAAAGTAAACTCTTTAAGAGTCGCATTGCCGTGATAGATACACACAGAGAGAAGGCAAATTGATAAGGTTATGTGTTAACTGTTAAATATGCAGTCCTTTGTATTTTTCTTTGTATTTTTCGCCTCCGACAGGTATTCATGGAAGTCCAAGGGGGAGGCTTAAGTCCAGCAGTGGACGTCTTACGGCTGAAATGATGATGATGAAAGGGTCTGACTAATTGCAGGGTAAAGACAAATACAAATATCATAATCGATCAGCTATTTGGAAATAAAAATTAAGATACTATTATTCAATTTGAGTTAATTTTTAATATTTGTAATTATTTGAATTATAATATTCAGAATTTATATTGCATATATATTATTTATTCCATGGATTTTTCTTTGTCATAATTTTGCTACAAATTTGCTGCTCGTGTTTGATTACTTTAGGTTTTATAGTATAACACGATATAACACTCTTTATAATATTATCTCTTAAGGGCATAATTACCCTTAAAAGGTCAGTAACGCACCGACGGCTCTGCTAGGGCCAGGGGTGTTCATGGACGGAGGACCGCTTGTCCTAGGTGAGCAGCCTCATGCTCGTTTGCCACCGTTTCTATAATAAAAATAATAAATTAAGTAATATGATAAATTTAACCAATTTATTATTCTTAAATAATCAATTAATATAACATTAAACTACAGAAGACTTCTATAGAGGAAATGCTCTCACAAAATAAACAATGATAAAAAAAACATTTGATCGGATAAAGAGATTATGAAAGCAATGATGCCAATCGGATTAGAAACTCCAATTTAAAAAATTCTTAATTAATTTCTTGTGTTTGAGGATTTCTTAATACAATCTGAGTAATATGAAACTATCAGTGCCTCCATAGCGCAGTGGTTAACGCGGCTGGATCAATGCATTTCTAGTTGCAACTAACACTGTCGTACCTAGAAAAATAATCTATCACAAGTTATCATAGTTTCTATATCTTTTAAATTAATCATTCATTCTTAGTCGAATAGTCAGTGGGTTAATGTTTTTATAACATTTAATCTCTAAATGTAGTCTACATATATAAAGATAAGTATTAAAGAATACTTTACACGCATTGTTTAATGTGTATTTATGGCTTTTTATAAAAACGTTATTTAAATATAGTGATAATATATGAGATTTAATATTCGTATTATTTATACAATTTTAAATTGTACATTACTATTGGATTTTTAAAAGTGCATAAAACAAGAGAAATATGTATACGTAGGATGTTTGTAACATGGTGATATCTTTATTACTTGTTAATACATTACTACTCTAAAATAAGATCACTGAACAGTCATGGATATTAAGTAGACTGCACTTAATTTTCTCATTTTTTATAGTAAGGCTGACAACGGAGCAGGTGGGCCTCCTATATAGTAACTGAACACCGCCTCCCATGGACAACCGCTTTTTACGCCACTTAAGCGGCATTTTAAGGGCCTCCGATATCCTCACTCACTCAGCGAAAAATAGTACAAGTTCCATTTCACGCTGAGTATTCCTTGAGCCCGTGGTATCACTTCGGACGAGCCGGCCCAATTAGTGCGTCCGCATATGCTTCAGCATTGCTCTCCTACGGGTGAAAATCCTTCAATTAATTTCTTCTTATTAGTTTCACTATTATAATAACTTCACGGTACTTGTTTTCCTAGCCACACTGTACAAGTGTACAACATATATGAAATGACGGTTTACCCCAGACGACTATAGTTGCTGATATGGCACAGGTATTCCATTAAAATAAAAATGAATCGTCCTGTCACATAATGCATTGTATTTGATGTTTGCATTATTCCCCTATCAAGTTTTCCTTTTCCCTAGTATTGTATTTGGAACGTATCAGTCCGTGGCTGTAATGATTTTCCTTTTAAATTATATTTTTCTTTGAAGTTAAGATTACTCCATTTCAGAGGTTTTCATCTTTAATATTAATTAATCAAATAAATTTCATAAAACGAGATAAGAATTTGAACTATGAAACAACAAATGTTTTGACGTGACCTTGTTAGGAGGATACGGGTAATCTGTCCGCTATTATGTGCAAATTGAATGCGGTTACCATGTTTTTATAGCTGCAAATTGTTCTTAGAAAAATCATCATTGTACTGCAGGCCCACAAAAAAGTGTATGGAAAAGTTATTAAGAACGAACTGCCAAAGCGTTTCTTACAGTCGTTTTCTTTCTAAAAATGAATAATATTTGTATTTTTTCTTATCTTCTTCTTTTGAGATCCTCCTAGCTAAATGATTTTACAAGTCTGCCATGAAGCGAGAAATATCGGGTTCGAGTCCCGGTCCGGACTATTATGATTGAATGTTTAATTTAATCGGTCTCTAGAAGGGCTTGAAGTGACCGTCGGAGAGTCTTGCTGAAGAATAATACGCTTGTCCGAAGTGATACTACGGGCTCACAGAATACTTAGCGTGAAAGATACTGTGAGGATATTGGAGGCCCTTGAAAATACCGCTTAAGCGGCGTTAAAAGCCGGCAACAAAATCAATGCGTGGACTGTGGTACGGTTCTCAGGGTTCTCGGTGTGTACTGTGTTCTCTTACCATATAGAAGATCTACATGTTCTTTTCTCCGCTATATTTTCTGTTGTAATGACGCATTTATTTGTATAGACTGTGTCACTAATAACAAAATATTAATAAATTAAGTAATTATTTTATTCGATTTAATATGCGATAAAAAGTCACTTGTAATTTTCGACTTTTCGACAGTTCGCTTAACTTGGTTAAAAAGGTTCTGTTGACGTGTCGCTCATTCTTTGCGTTGGTTATTTATTTAGTTGAATGTTTCTGTTTTATAAAATCGTCGGGATCGTAAATAAATACATATTACTTAGTATAAGTTAAAGGAATTCCAAGGGATTCCGATGTCGCGGTTTCTAAGAATGTGCTTCTTTGCTTCGTTAAATACTTGGAGAGGAAATTCCATGTCTCTATGTTGCTTTATCCCTTTTATATACATTAGTGTTTGTCTTTGTGCACAAAGAGATTGTTCTTGAAAATATTAAAGTTCATACGCTTCATAACTCTATAATAAAATAAAAGAAGTCCTGTGCGTCTTGCCAGGTGTTTTGAAAATATTTACGAAATTTCCATTTATATTCTTTGTAATTTATTGGCTGATTCAATTGTGTGAATGTTTAATTCATTAGAATCGCATGTTATTTATTTGCCAAAAGAATTCTTCTTTTTTGCACATAAAGAATCATAGGGGCTGTTATCTATGGATGTGATTACGTAAAATTATTACCATAACTTAAACCCGTATAAATGTAGTTTATTATTACATAAAACAGGTTTATTATATTACTTGAAAGTAGTTACTAATTTATTAGCGAACAGAAGAACATATAATCATGTGTCTTGAACTGTATAAATTATTACAAAACAATACGACTCGTTTGACGTGATATTACTGCAATTAAACCATTAAATATTTTAAATTATTACAAACATACTTAGAAGCCAGGCGTAACGGCACGCAACTATTTTATTCTAGAGTTGTTATTTTATTTTTTATATCTGTTTCAAAAAAATTAAAAATTGCGATTTTTTTAACAACATGGGCAATTTTTAAATATATTTCTCTCATATAATTTATCATAACCTGCTCAGATTTGTTACATGGTTTTAGATAATTTAATTTTTCTTTTTCTAAAATCCTACGGCTCCGATAAGAAAGATTTTAGGGTAAGTTTGATAGGCTTGCGTGTTTATAGCCTTCAACAATCTTTGCCTTTCACACTCTTTCCAGCGTAACAGACTTATTGGGTTAGAGGGTCACGGCTCGATTTCCGGAACGGCACGTTTAAAATATATATCGTAAGGGTACGGGTCGGCGATTTATTTTTATGTCTCAAAAATTCATAAATATGTATAACCACATTCATTACATAACTTTAGTATCTTCTAGGTTAATTTCACCAATATACAACGTAATTCTTACTCGAGCTTCTATTTGCATTTGCTAAGGACAAAACTTATAGAGTATTTCGATTTTCAATCATGAGTCCATAAAGGATACATTGTTGGGTGCAATCAATATAAATCGAAATCAAATTTATCCGAGGCAACGTTCCCCAAAAACCTCTCAAACACTACGTAAGAGTAAAATGTAATGAACAAGTTTCTACGTTGTAATTGGAGATATTGAAGGAACGCAAATTCCTCAAGGATTTAAGGTTTTATTTAAGCGAGCGACATATCTTGATTGCGTCTTTGTAACTCACTGTATTTTGCTGATTGTGGCCTCATTTATGTTTTGTTTGTTACGTGCATTATGTACTGAATTTTGATTGTGTCGCTTTAATTAACTTATGTAATTAATGTGCTTCTATTGTTTGTTGTTAATACAACCGATTTTTTTTATTTTGCTTTTAAACGTCTTTATTTAATGATATTTTATATAACCTTGAATTAAATTAACAAATATTTCTGTTTTTTTGGCTTTAAAAGAGTATTCAGGTCTTCGACACCAATTGATAAGCAGAAAATTAGCATCACAACACGCCAATAACGCAGAACGTAATTGCGTTCGTGTTAATTTAATTTTTTATTTTTTCCATTTCGTGACTGATACTTGAACCTTCACCCAGTAATATTTTGTGGACATTTTAAGTTGAACTTGGGGTTTATATGGCTTTAGAAACCTGTTAAAGTTTTCTGATAAATAAAAAAAGCATATAAAGTTCAAATTTAGTGGCTGGTTGACATTTCTTTTACTTCTCCGTTATGTCTTTTTTCTTACTACAGTTATGAGACTATCAGATGTACATTTAAGTATATATTTATATTTCCTTTTCTTAAGGTAGTTCCGCTCTGTCATTTGAAACTATATGTTCGCACATAAATAAATCCATGTAGGGTTGGTCATGGTCGTCATACATTTAATACACATAACCTTCAAGGTTCTGGTTTCTTGTACCAAATAAGTTATTGGTCAGAAAAAAAATTCATCATTAAAAAATTTAAACCTACTTGCCTGAAATTAAGGTTAAAACTCAAGTTGGTACATATTGAAGTGAACGATTTTAATCTTAGAATAACAAAATTATGTTTAATAAATTCTATGTAGTTGTTATATTGTCGATCATAGTCATTTCAGAATAATATGATAATAAAGGCCGGCGACGCACCCGCGGGCCTGTGACGGCTTGGGATTTTCCATAGACGGAGGACTGCTTATCCTAGGTGAGCCTCCTGCTCGTTTGTCGCTGTTTCCATAAATAGAATAATAGAAATATCACAAGTTTTGCGATTTAAATACATATAAGATAGTTCGTAAGAGAAACCGGACTTAATTATATTCAAGGTTAATTTATTGCGCCACCTATTTTGTAATTATTTTACCTTTAAAATGGAGATTCCAACCAAGTAATAGTTTTAAAAATTTTGCGGAAGTATTTCAAATTTATTGGTGCACCGATGAAAATCAATGAAGCCGCTGACAGCCCACGAACACGCCTGAATACATTGTTTATGGTGTAGCGGAAAATGGAGTTTGTGTCTTCTATACGATACGAGAACAGCGCCGCCAAAGGGCAACAGCGTCACAGACCGCGCTCTGGTTGAGTTGCTGGCTTTTTACGCCACTTTAGTGGCATTTTTAAGTGTCTCCTATATCATTACTCACTCCTCGAAATACAGAACCGGTATCACTTCGTACAAGCTAGCCCAATTAGTACGCCAGCATATGCTTCAGCAAGGCTCTTTCACGTGTTAAAACATTCGCCCGGCAACTTTTAAGCCTTTCCAAAGACCGTATAAATTAAACTATATTTTTTTTGGCAGTCCGGTATTCGAACCCGATACCTCTCGCTTCGTGGTAGGCTTATATATATTCATTATGCTACGAAGCTCTCGTCAAACATATAAAGAAAAATATATTCAGCGATTGTCGCAATGCATATTTAGACTGAGTTCCGGGATGCGAAAGGAGACGTGGCGTTTCAGCAATCGCGTCTTCCATCTAGTACCGACAGTGATTAACTGTGCGCAAGATTGGGCACGCGATATGTTGATAGGCCGAACGATAAAAGAATGTAGGCTATGCTTTTTAAAGGAAAACTAACGTAAATTGTATTTTCAATTCGCAACGAAAAACAGTGATGCAATCTGTCGTTCTATGACGTTTTATCTCCTAAACAATTGGGCAGGTTTTAATGCAATCATTTGTTTGAAGTATGGAGTGGTGTTTAGACATGAAATATCCATATCTGTATGAAATATTATTTTGATATTATATGCGCCTTTTAAATTATTTTCAATTAGTCTTGTATGTTAAAATTTAATAGCTATCAGGAAGTAATAGGGTTGACCCTAGCCCATCTCTAATGGAGCCTCTGTCCCTTCAAGTATATGTCTCGTCATGGTAATTTTTAGTTAACACGTGGAAATCAAAACTACTGTCCGCACGTTCAATGTATCATGATTATTAATCGATATTAATTAAAATTAAATTAGATACCGCACGTTACATTTTATCGCTAACTGCAGGTAATATTAATCTTTATGAGTTTCGTGATTACCAGTTTAATTTTTAAACTGAATATATATAAAGTTATCACAAAAAAGATAAACGTTTAAAGTAAAAAAAATGTTTTATTATTCAACTCATTTTTGTGATATGGCGGACAACGGAACAGACGGGTCTTCTATATGGTAACACCGCTGCCCATAGTCAACCGCGCTACAGTCCGTTTTTTGGTTGTGTTGCCGGCTATTACGCGGAATAATTTCATGGGTCTCCGATATCCTCATTCATTCAACCTAATACAGTACAGATACCGTTTTACGCTGAACATTCTGTGAGGCCGTAGTAAAACTTCGGACGAGCCGACACAATTAGTGCGTCAGCATGACTGTCTCACGGGTGCGACAGTGTTAAGACACTCGCCCGGCCACTGTCAAGCCTTTCCAAAGACCGCAAAAATTTTAATGTTTTTTGTCGTGCCGGGATTCATTATAATACTACTGTACTATTATCTCTTCAAATATTCAACGGTATTTTTAATCATCTTTACATATCATGTTTATAATTTATTTGTAATCTGTAAAAATACTTGAGGCTAGTTTAATGTTTAAGTATGATTACTCTCACATGTAACCAACAAACTAAAAAGTTCAGTAACCGTTTCATAGAAGCTTGTTTTATTTTGATAATAATGTAATTACGAATTTGAATTGCTGAATCACTTTTTTGTTTGTATATTAGCTAGATACTCAATCACAAAAAGAAGAGGAGTTATAATTCCAGTTTATGATTATAACTTTTAAGTGTCATTCTAAGTTTGTTTTGTGATAGTATTTTAAAAAGGTTTTTATGACTAAATGTCTTATTATAAACTATACAAATATAATTTAAAGCGACTTAGATAAAATATTATTTATAAAATAATGAACATAACGGAAATAGTTTGAGAATAGTAGACGGCCTAAATATATTATTGCATTTTGTCATGTAATAACAGTATGATTTTTCCTAAAGGACTTCATTTTAAAGTATCTTATTTAAAATTCCCCACCGTAAAGGGTAAACTTTTTGTGGTTTAGACTAAATAAAAATTGAAGCACAAGTTTCACGCACGACTTTTAGCAATATTTTAGTTGCGTTCTTTTTTATTTATAAAACCTTTATCTATTTAAATAACATGATGTTTTAGCAAAAAATGAAAGAGAATTTACGTTTTTTCACTGACATCTTATGAATCATCTTGTTTCAACGCCCACGAACTATTTCAGTGTCTAGGGTCGATATGGACAATATTTTTTTATTTTCTATTACAGTATGTACAACGTGTTAACGAGACTGTCAACTTTCAGTCTAAAGAATGAAATAGATTCGACGAATGCTCACGTCTTGTTTGTACGAAAATTATGTATGTATCAGACACGAATTCGGCATATTTCACACGACCGCGTGGGTGATATATGAATATTGTTACATGCTTTATTTATTCATCGTTGATCTGCGAATGACGTAATAATAATATTTTTTCGACGTTTATCGGATACCGAGTTGTATGAATAATTAAATGCATCGATGACTACTGCAAAAATGAAAAAGTGCAGGGCGGTTGTTTCATGGGGATTTTTTTTTCGGTTTATTACTTTCATAATGAATGGTAAAAAGTGAACTAATTAATCTAGTACAATGCTAGGATATATATATTTCAAGTGTTTCCTTTAACTAAAAAGCTTTAAAAACCCATAACAGATATATTATATATATATATATATACTAATAAATTATATTTATATTTCTTCTAATACCAATTTTTATATCTAATATATTGTTTAAAAAAATATTTAAGATTTAGTAAGTGTATTTTTTAAGGTAGGTATAGCGGACAAAGGAGAGTTCTATATAAGAGGCTCTCCTATATGATAAAAGAACACTGCGGCCTTTGGACAACGTCGCCACAGTCCGCGCATTGGTTGTGTTGCCGGCTTTTTGACGCGACTTGAGCGGCATTGTAAGTGCCCGATATCCTCACTCACTCAACGAAATATGGTAGAAGCACCGTTTCAAGTACAACCTGTGAGTCCGAATTTTCAGTTCGGGCGAGCCGGCCCAATTAATGCGTCCGCATATGCTTCAGCATGTTTCTCCCACGTGTGGGTACAGTATTAAGGCACTCGCCCGGCCACTGTCAAGCCTTTCCAGAGACCCAATAAATTATAATTTATAATTGTCCGGACCGGGATTCCAAACAGATACCTCTCGCTTCATGGTAGACTCATAAAACCATTTAGCTTCGAGGATATATATATTTATTGTTATGTGAATTGTAGTTACTTATAGGTATAATAAGCAGACTGATATGAATCAAATAAACATAACCAGATGGTTTCGTTTTATGATAGCGAAGATGAATCGTCGTCGTTATCCCGAACCAAGCGCTCCCGCGTTTCCGGAAAGCGCAAAACATCTGTCAAACAACTGAATCTAGCCGTTCTAAATTCCTTTTCAACTAAGACCTAATAATATATGCGTACGGTTTATCGTATAATCAATCTTGTTACGAAAATAATACATACTTTGCGTTTCCTTTTGGAAACTGTTAATCTCGGTTGCGAAGGCAAACTAAAACAAAAGCAAAAAAGTTTTTACGAAAAGTACGATATGATTTAGAAAAGAATTCTACAAATTTTTCTTTATAGAAAAATTAATAGATTAGATATAAAATTGCCACAAATGATAACATTGTTTGGACTTGCTGTTCTATTGATATGGTATTTTATAATGTAAAGTTATGAAGTATAAAACCCCCTAAAAGAATAAAAAATTCACCCCACGTAACGTCTGTGCGTACTTGTAAACGCCGATCAAGATTCACTAAGTAATTCCAGTTTCTAACATGTCGTTAACTCATAAGTTTACCTGCCTTTCCTTATTTAGAATACTTTCTATAAACGAGACGTCTTTAAAAATGAAAGTCGTTTCGTTTCACGGGAGTCTTTCTATGTAGGCAGTCTTTTTGTGGCATGTACTATTTGGGTCAGTGGCGCAGTGACGCCCGTCACAGGGGTTTTAGTGATCACGCTCTTTACATAACCACGCGGTTTGAGTTTTTAATACATTACCGGATGATTTTAGACGCCAAGGTTAGACGTGAAATCGTTGGACGAATAAGAAGCATCTGAAATGTTGTTAGATTATAATAAAATTTTGAATTCAATCTCTTTGTAGAATTTAATCATCTTCTTTAAAGTTAACTTATTTATATGAAGGCTAACTATAAACTTTATTGTATAATTTCAATCAATGTCACCTTTCCATAATATAATAATAGTCGGTTGTGATTTTTTTTTATAGTATAGCGGATAACGGAGCAGGTTGAATATATCCTATATGGTAAGAGAACACCGCCGTCCATGAACAACCGCGCCATAGTCTGCGCATTAGTTGTGTTGCCGGCTTTTTACGCCTTAAGCGGCATTTTTAAGGGCCTCCGATATCCTCACTCACTCTGCGAAACAGTACAAATACCGTTTCACGCCAGTTACAGTATACTGTGAGCCCGTGGTATTAGTTCGTACGAGCTGGTCCTATTAGTGCGTCAGCATATGCTTCAGCATTGCTCTCCTACGGGTGAAGTACGATAATGTGCAATAAGGTTTTGTAATAAGATACTATTTATAAGTAAAATTATATGGTTTATTACATTTTTGCTGATTTTTAAAATGTTAGCATTGCCTTTATGTAAAGCAAATTACCATTCGGACATGACTGTGCAAAATTTTTAAATAAATTAAGTTTAAGTATAATATGTTCCTATTTACGAATTTCCTTTGTGTTTGAAACACGCAATCTGATCATTATAAACGTGTCAATATATTTGTAAATCATGCTATGTCTGTTCTCAAAGGAGAATGACATTATATTTTATAATTATATATAATGACTGTCACGTGTTTTTAGTATTAAAAGGCGTTTTAAAATCAAAAAGTACTTAACACCAACTAAGAACGTTTGATTATAATCTTTACGGATTTATAATTTTTATTATCTAGAGAAAATATAAATATTTTTTCTATGAACGGATTTTTTTGAATTTGATTAGTGAATGATTAACTCTATGTTACCGATTTCATACACTTTTGTTTTTCTAGTGTGGATATTGTGTTCTATATGCTTAATCAGATATTGGCACAGCAAATAAAGATTTGTTAGTGATTTATTTCCATACATACTTCGAGCAATTGGAAATTCTATGAACCGCGATTCAGTTAGGCAGAATTTCGATGATCCTCTTATCTACTCTATAGTACTTGAAATTACCAGATGTATGATTCAACGATTTATTCAGAGATATACTCATATATGACGAAGGTAATTTGAATTTGATATTTTATCATGTAATTAAACAACTTCGCTGTGAAATAATTCTTAAATGCGATCCAATATAAAACGACTCTTGCAAATATTTGTTATGGTCTAACGGACAACGGACACCACCGCTCATTGACGATCACGCCACAGTCCGCGCATTAGTTGCGTTGCCGACTCTTTACGCTGCTTAAGCGGCATTTTTAAGGGCCTCCGATATCCTCACTCACAAAACTAAACACAGTAAAGCCACCGTTTCATATACAACTACGATTTCACGGTGAGTATTCTGTGAGCCTGTGATATTATTTCGGATGGGCCGGCCCAATTAGTGCGTCCGCATATGCATCAGCATAGCTCTTTCATGGGTGAGATCTTAAACGCGATCCAATTTAAAATGAGTCTTGCATATAGTTATCAATAAACGAGATCTAATTCTGCGTTTCATTGAACATAAACATTTCTCATTTAAGATAAAATACAACTAAACAAGATTGAAATAAAAACACTTGTCTAATAAAGTACCTTCTGTTCTGATCTCTGGACTGATGTTATATTAAATCGTATGTAATATTTTATATGAATATGACGTTATCAAGGTTAATTCGAATCTTGACCGTCACAGAGCTTGCTTATGATGGTCAGTGTAACGCTTCGGTGGTTTTAAGAAAATACATCTACGATGCATGCCTCTAAATGATCCATTATTTTACACAAAGGTCAAGCTAATTTAGTATTGTGTACATTTTTAAAAGGTTTTTGTAATTTCTATTTTTCGATGTGTATAGTGTGGATTTTTGGAGACTGAAAAGTATTATTAATTTTATTACGATTTCAACATGTTTTATGTATTAAACGAATCGTTTTATTATTCGAGGGCTAATTCCTTGCTTTATCTGAAATGGCCTGACTATATTTTTAATAATAACAAACAAAAACTAACGTTCGAGGTATCTTTTTGTTTATTAAATTAATAATCACATCCGCCACGAAATTGGATTCCAAACTAAGATTTTATCTGCTAAACCCTTTTCTTAAAATTATACTCAAACCAAGCCTTATTAATATCATGTTGATTGCAAATTGCATTTTAAAACCGAAGGTTGTTAATTTACTTGGATAAAATTTTTTTTTAGAACCTGTCTTATCTGTAATAAAAAAAATCTATTTATTTTAGCTGACAAATATATATGTATTTCAAATTATTAAGTACATACTGAATATAATTTACCTGGGGATGGAAGCTGGTATTTTTAAAAATATTATACGAACGGAGTTAGGTAACATAAATAATACTTGATCCTATTCTCTATTGCTAAATTATGTCTTACGTGTAGGGTTATAAGACAAAGTATTAAATGTTTTTAATTTATTAAAATATTTATAACAGACACCTGGGACAGCTAAGCTGGCGCACTAATTGAGCCAGCTTGTCCGAAATGATACCACGGCCTTACAGAATACTCAGCGTTAAACTGTATTTGCACTGTGTTTCGCAGAGTAGGTGAGGATATTAGAAGCCCTTAAAAGTGCACCTTAAGCGACGTAAAAAGTCGGCAACACAACCAATGTGCGGACTGTGGCGCGGTTGATCATGGGCGGCGGTATTCTTTTATCATATAGGAGTACCACTTGCTCGGTTATAAAATAAAAAAAAAGGTAGCAACCCTACACAATATGATGTCGACCTCAATTTTTGTAATACAAGTACCGGATCAAATCAAGCGGACGTTTTATGACGTACGTAAATAGATGCGCGTGCGCTTTGTCGAGTCCCGTGATTTTACTGATGGATTGTTTATTTTTGTCTGTCAGATTTAGTCCGCTTTAAAAACATTCGAATGTGCAAGAATTTCACTAACTTATAATACTCTCTATATATGCTATGAATAAAAATATCACAATATAATAGCTTAATAAGTAGATATAAAGATACCGAACATAATTGCGACGAAAATTATTACTGCATTTCGCTAACGTCCAACGAAAATAGTATGATATGAAGTAGAAAATATATGTGACATCGTAGTGTCATCAAATTCATATTCTATTAACTCCGTTTGTCATAATATTTATGTGGTTGTAAATTATTTTATGTAACACTTAATCTGTTTAGGCAGCAGTAAAGCGGTGGTTAGGTGTACGAGTATATATGTGTAGATCGCCTAAATGGTGTGCTTTTTTCAATTTATGCCAAGCTTTTGGATAATATTTTAATACCGTTCGCTGCCTTCTGACACCGTTATTTTATTCCTTCATTTTTATGATGAATATTTTTCTTTAATAATTTAATTAATATCCTCCTGTTTTTTCCTATTGCTCGTCACCTTAGAATCATTATTTTTTGAAAAGACAGCTACACTTAGGTACTAAAATACTACTTACTAGAAATAAAATAAACGTTTAAATAATAATGAAACGTTCATGTTTTAACGAATCTACTTCAATACACCGGTAAGGAGAGCCGATAATATATTATCAAAGCCTTTCTGTTAGCCAAGATATTCGATTGGAGCGTAGTAACACTCCAGCTAAGAATAGAACCTCAGACATTTGGCAACGCACCAGCACGGTGGCCAGACGTTCAGAAACAATAGATGAAATTGGCGCTGATTCTAGTTTAAATTATATTGAATTAAAATTAACCTATGTCCGCGCCTTCGCCTATGAATTATTTTTAAAAGAATACAATTATTAATTTATTCTATAATTAATTTACTAATTATACGAATATATCTGTGCTAAAATCCTTCAACGTTCAAAGTTGGAAGTTCAAGCGATGCATAAATGACAGGTTAGTTTCGTGTTACGGAACGCCTATAAAATGTTTTAAACAAAAATATTTTTAAATGTTCACAAAATAAATCAAACCTGAAAGCATGTTCAGCAACATATATATTGAAAGGCGAAATTTCTCAGCGTAATTCCGCCTAAAATATTGCTACTATAATGTTGTTATATTAAACACTGAGAACATCTTTTATAAACGAAATCAAGAGTGCAAAATCTTTAACATTACGGATATTTAATGATGCTTTTAAAATTATTTAAATCGATTAGTTTTTTAATTCATTGATGTTTTCGGTGTATCTTCGCAGAAATGTGTATCTTATTTTAAAGCTAAATTTATAAAAATGAGATCAAATTTAGTGTGATTTATATATGAAAAATTTACATGATATTGGATTTTAGTACATATTATTTTTACCATTATGTTGGCAATTTAATATTTCGTGATAATAAAGAACATACATTTTATGATCTAAAGTTAAATTAGTTTATTGACCGCGAACGTGTACGATACAGAATATTTTCGGATTATTCGGATATTTCAGATCGGATAGACCAAATT
>DWCF01001956.1:0-26629 GCA_018230265.1 Delias oraia | reverse complement strand
CACATTACAAGTACCGTTTCACGCTAAGTATTCTATGAGCCGGCCCTACAGTACGTCAGCGTAGTATGTAATTTCCATCTGTTGTCAAATTATATTATAGATTAATTTTTTCTTAATTACATTATTTTTTCACCTTTTAGATAGATCATTTCGGAGTCGATTTAATTATTTATTCAAAAACATTTCAATGTAATTTATATAGGCTGTAGTTATTTAGGTATTCCAGCAGCAGTAAGCTTATCAAACACATAAGTTATTGTTATCCGTACATAACATTTCAAGCATTTATTCAACTTTATCCCCAAAAGTTACACAGCTCCCTCCCCAAATTTATATTGAGGTCAGAATGGGTTTACCTCTATATTTGTTCCATGTTTATCTAATGGCCATTTTAAATTATTTCATTTTGTTTTCTGCATTTGAAATGAATAAATAAATAATATAATTATATTATTTATATTTATATATTTAAAGAAAACCTCAAACACCT
Source organism: Delias oraia (assembly GCA_018230265.1). Classification (NCBI taxonomy): domain Eukaryota; kingdom Metazoa; phylum Arthropoda; class Insecta; order Lepidoptera; family Pieridae; genus Delias; species Delias oraia. Next base: position 26,139 of record DWCF01001956.1, on the reverse strand, counting down.
CATTAAATAAGACTGTTTTCTGTATCTAGAACAGACAAAGCCCAAATGTCAACATTTGAAAAAATGTCGTTATATGTTTTATTAGAAAATAAATATTTTAGGAATTATTAATTTATATTGTACACATATTTTTTTATTTATAAGACTACAGTAGTAAGGGCTTTAAATATAGTTTATTTATTATACAGAGAAACGCAATGGAGCTTTTATTTTCTCGAAAAAACTAAAAATAACATAATTATATTATTTATACATATTTCTTTCTATACCACGGGGGGTCACGTTAGCACGAAAGTTAGGCTAGCACACTCGGACTGTTTCACAGAATACCAACATGAAATACGTGTACTTTGTTTCGCTGAGTGACCGATTTCCGAGCACTTTTTTATGGTATAGCGGGTAATCGAGCAAGTAGTTCTCCTATATTTTAATAGAATACTGTCGCCTATCACCAACCGCGCCACAGGCCGCGCATTGGTTATGTTACCCGGTTTTTACGCCACTTAGCGGCATTTAAGGTCCTCCAATATCTTCACTCACTAAGCGAAACAGTAGAAGCAGCGCTATGGAATAAAAAACAAATAAATCTTGTAGCAGGGATTAAATAAAGCCTTTTTAATTTCTATATATACGGTAACTAAGAAATTACATAATTGTGGACCACACAATGCCTGAAAATCGCTCAGTAAACGTTCAGTTACGTATTTAATACGAATTAACATTGCTTGTGAGCAATAAACTTCCTGCTAGGATGCCATTAGCTGTGTAGCAACGGCAATTCTCACACTTAGACTAACTTAATTCACTTGTACATAGTTTGGCGTTACTCTACCAGCAACGTAACGATGGGAATTGGGTTACAAATAGTAAACTATTACAGTAAATTTACCATTTTTATTATATAGCGGATATTATAGGAATCGGGTCTCCTCATGGTAAGAGATAATAGACGCCCATGGACAACTGCGCAACCGTACGCCATTTGTGTAGTGGCATAATTTCACAGACTTCCGATATCCTCACTAACCGAAACACAATACAAGTATTTTACGCTGGTATACTGTGAGAAAAATTACTTCAGATGAGCCTGTCCAATTTCAGCATATTTTGTTTATGAATACAGGGTGGCAAATGAGTAGGTTTTCCGGATATGGACAACTCCAGGACGTGCTGAGATGTGGTTGAGTTGCCGGCCTTTCTTTATTTTCTTTCGCGTATACTTCAGCGCGGATATTTCACGGGTAAGATACAGTCAAGCCCTTCCAAAAACCGATTAAATACACAAAAAAACAAAACATGTTACTGTCCACAATGTGTACTAAGAAACTACAGACAAACAAATATAACAAATAAAGATATAAAGAAAGAAAATCAAATAATAAAATACACATAATTCATGAATTTTCCGAAGAGCATCCAATATATCATGCTATAAATTTCATCGATTATATATCTTAAGCTACGTAAAAGCCGGCTACACAATCAAAGTCATAGTATTCCTAGCATATTTGTCCAATAATCTTTTACCATTTCCCTGCCCCTTTATAAAAAAATACACTATGGCCACGACATTGTCTTTTTAAAACTGTGACGCTTTTATTTTAAACAGGCTTATGCCTATGAGCTTTTTCTTCATAAATAAAACGCGAAAGCCATAAATATGTCACGGTTTTACGTACCTATAAAGGTTTTATTATCTTCGACACCTATTCTGACCACGTATTGGACCCTCGTCTCAGCAACATCAGATTGTCCTTAGAGGCGGCCCATAATAATAATGCTAATAAAATAATAACGAGATAATAATTGAGTATTGTTTAGAATTACTTTTGGTTATTAAATCTAGTGGCCGAGTGGTCTTGTTAGCTCCGCTGATGTCATGGGTATCGGGTTCAATTCCTGGCCATGAATAAACAGCGAGGGTTTCCGCACTTAAGATGTGTTTGTTTTTATAGAAACGGTAAAAAACGAGCAGTAGTCTCCAAGTCGTATTGGTTTGGAAATACTAAAATACTTAAGGATTATAATTTGGTAGTACCATTATATATTAATATAATATATGTTCTTGACTTCTGAGAAATATTAAAAGTACCTATAGTTTCAAGATGGTTTTTTAAATGTTATAAGGTGTAACTGAGTAGGTGGATGTCCTCTATGTTAATAAATGAACGCATGAATAACCACACCACAATACACGCTTTAGTTGTGCTGTCGGTTTTTACGCTGACTCAGTGGTGTAACTCAAGGCCTCCAAAATCCTCCCTTATTCAGTGAAGTATAGTTCAAATACTGTTTCACGCTGATATTCTGTGAGCCCGATATGTCAATTTGAACAATCTGACCAAATTAGTGCATCACCATATGTTTCAGCATGGCTCTTCAATGGGTAAGATTGTGTAAGACACTCGCTCGGCCAATTTTAAGACCGAAAAACTACAAATTTTTATTCCAACGGGAATCGAACCTAATACCTCTGGCCTGTAGAATCACTTCAGACTAGCTGGCACAATCAGAGAGACACCTTGAAAACACTCTCTCGGCCTCTGTCAAGCCTTTCCTAAGACCGAACACAATTAATTTGTATATTCTATTCGGGAATCGAAATCTGTGTTTCTCGCATGGTGAAAAGTTCTCACAAAAAAATACTTGTAAGTTATACAGAACATGTTCGCCCAGCTTCTTTAGCTTGACTAGCTAAGTGAAGCGGTAAAATCTTTAATGCATTTTTATTAAATTTATCTATTGAACCTTGCGCTGGCAGATATACGGCCTCTTTAAAACTCCATCGTTTCGATAATCCTGTTTATAATCTATGACAGTTTTTGAACTATCGAAGATTTTTTTTAAATTGTTTATATTCATTTCTTTACGATGCAGGCCTATGTCCAGCAGTGGACGTCTTACGGCTGAAATGACGATAGCGGACAACGGACATCGTTTCACACTGAGTATTCTGTGAACTCATATCACTTGATGAGACAGCCCAATGTGTGCGTAAGAATATGCTTCAGTATGGTTCTCCCACGGCTAAAAATAGAATAAAAAAGAAATAAACCAAACAATACGTAAGTCTTGCGAGCTCCATTTCTTTAAGAAATACTATTATTGATTAAGTATTAGTTTCGCAAATATGATTAATATATATTTCCTATTTTCTGGTACTTTAGGTTATATTATTATATGTTTTGGAATTAAAACGGACACAAATTTGGTAACAACATGACATTTAGAAAGAGAAGTGAGGTAGAGATAGGGAATAGTTAGAGAGTGAAATGTTACATCATGTTACGTGAAGAGAAAGGTTTTTTTATAGTATAGTAAACAACGGAGCAGGTGTATCTCCTATATGGCAAGAGAACACCACTGCCCATGTATAACCGCGCCACAGTCCGCGCATTGGTTGAGTTGCCGGCTTTGTACGCCTTAAGCAGCATTTTTTAAAGAACTCCGATATCCTCACTCACTCAGCGAATCACAGTAGAAGTACCCTTTCAAATACAACTACCATTTAACTCTGAGTATTATGTGAGCCTGTGGTATCACTTCAGATGAGCCAGCGCAATTAGTACGTCAGCATGACTCCCCCACGGGTGAGACAGTATTGAGATAATCGGCCACTGTCAAATCCTTCCAGAGACCGAATAAATTATAATTTTTCGGACCGGGATTCTAACCCGATACCTCTCCCTTCATGCTATACTTATTAAACCATATAGCTATTTCGATCTTCAGTATTCAAGCATTAAATAAATTAAAATATTGTTATATTGAACGCGACAACGAACACATGATTAAGGTTGAATTTCGTATAACAGACCACAACTACTAGCGTATATAACGTTTAAATCTGAGCTAGAATCTAGCAAGCTAAACTGACCGTTATTATCTCACGCTGACAACATGAGAGCTGCTTAATTTCCTTCAGGATAGTGCTCTGCCGCGTTTCATATTGGCTATAATTTTTCATTTTACCACAACGCTGTACCAGAGTTTCCTGACTCGACAGTGGTGATTTGAATTTATGTTAGATAAAAACAAAAATACTTCACATAGAGCGGTTTGATGATAATAATCTGTGGTAGCCATTTTGTTCTGGCAGCACCTGTCAAATCTAATTTTTCTTATTAACGGAGGCCTGTTTTTAATATTGGACGTCTTACGGCTGAATGCGCGGACTGTGGAGCGGTTGTCCATGGGCGGCAGTGTTTTCTTACCCAACTGCTCCGTTTTCCGCTATTCTATAAAAAACCAATTGATGAATGATTTAAGTATTTTACTTTTTGTATGATTTAAGTATTTTACTAGTAGTAGTTTATTAGCATACCTCTATGCTCAGAGGTACGTTAAATTGTCATTCGACATAGAAATTATGCTGATAGTAGACGATAAGGCCGAACCCTAACATAGTACAAGCTGAACAACCAAACCCTCTGAATTATAGGTCGTAAAACTCCTGACGAATCCAATAAACAAACCAATTGGTATATATTTAACCGCATCCTTCAACATCGTTCTAGATAAAAATGGCGATCATAAACTTATATGGCGTAAAATAAGTCTTTTTAGCGAGATATAATTATTGTTGGAAATTAACTTATTGGAAAAGGAAATCTGTATTGAAAGTCATGATAAAATGCCTGGAGCTAAATAAGCCTACCATAAAGCGAGAGGTACCGGGTTCGAATGTCGGTCTGGACAGTTATAATTTATTTGGTCTCTGAAATGGCTTGACAGTGGCAGGGCGAGTGTATTAATAGTATCGCACCCGTGGCAGAGCTATGCTTGCGCATTAGTTAGGCCGGCTCATCCAAAGTAATACCACGGGTTTACAGAATACCGGCGTAAATCATTACTAGTACTATTTCGTAGGCATTTGATAACGCTAAAGCTACGAGAGAACCAAATCGAGCGGTGATCTTTTACCATAAAAAAGACTAAGATTTAAAAAAAATCCATAATGCTATGGTAAGATAAGTGCTCAATCTTATATATCGATTCTAATCAAATCAATTAATACATATGTATGTAATAAATATACATACTCTGAACAGATACCACTATGAATCATTGAATAGTCATGTATAATTCATTACTAACCAGCATTAATCCAGACTTCGCGTCAATATTTGGTCAACTAGGATGATAAAGCTGATATGAGATATGGTAAAGGTACATCGTCTTCCATCGACAACCGCGCCACTGTCCGCGGTTTCATTGTAATGCTTTTAGAGTCGCTTCAGCGCCATAATTTCGGCTAAGTGCAGTTGTTTTTAATTCTATTGCTAACAATGGGTCTCCTCTATAGAAAGAGAACACTGCCGCCCATAAAAAACCGCTCCACAGTCCTGGGATTGGTTGTGTTCCTGGCTTTTTACGTCACTTGGATGGCACTCGCCCGGCCACTGTGAAGGCATTCCAGAGATTTAATAAATTATAAATGAAATTATAACTGTCCTGACCGGGATTCGAACCCGATACCTCTCGCTTCATGGTATATACACTTTAAAAACAATTAAGCTAAGAGGCACTCGAGATTAGAGCGTGGTTGTCTATAGGCATTTATCTCTTACCATAGCTGATACCCTCTTACTGTTTAATAAAAAATATAAAAAAATTGTCGTTTATAAAAGACTAACCGGAACTTCAATCAGGCATAACGGTCTACGTAACGGGATCACGGTGAAACTTGGACGCTGGCCAAGAATGCACCATTTTAGAAAAGGCATTTTTAAATGTTTGCCCGTCGTTTTAAGAGATATAATAATGAATATTCGAAAATGAAGGCTTTTAGGTTTTATAAGATATATAACGTCATTGGTGGGTTAATTCCCAGTCGTATTGAAATTATTGTTTAATTTCTAAATATATTAGTTCTGTCTTTTGCAGCTTTTCAAACTTAATTTGTTGCAGAAAATCCGATTTACACCCGTTAAAAACCATGCTGAAGCATATGCTGAAGCCAAGAATTAGGCCGCCTTGTCCGAAGTGATACCTCGAGCTCACAGAATACGCGTAAACGACATTTGTACTGTGTATATGGCCCTAGAAATTATGCTGCTGAAGTTGGGTATAAAGACTGCAACATAACCAAAACGAGGACTGTGGCGCGGTTGTCCATGGGCGGCGGTGTTCACGCAACATACAGGAGACCTACCTGCTCCGCTATACCATAAAAAAAACTAATTTCATAATAGACGTAATCCAAAAATCCATTTCAATTGCAATGAAATTTCATTGTATCAATAATTTTAAAACCATATCTACATAACGCTATCAAAATAACTCTACTAAATATAATCCCTGATATATTTAATCAGTTATCACAATGTTTCAAACATTTTACAAATTTCATTTATTATCGCGTCAATAATTATGCATAAATTAACGTTTAATAGGTTTTGGGTGATAAATTAATTTTACTACTAGTTTATGATAATGCCTTTTCAAAGCTCCTGATAATACACAGTTGATGAAGCAGAACACTGAGCGGTATTACGAAAAAGCCAAGGCCCATCCCAGCCCGTTGATGGGTAATAAACAGACCAAACAAAAACTTTTCAAGTACAACTGCACTTCACATTGAGTATTCTGTGAGCCCATGGTATCACTTAGGACGAACCGACCAAAGTGCTTTAGCGTATGCTTCAGCATGGCCCTCACACGAGTGATATTTATTTTAAATTTGCTGAATAATCCCGATACAGATTAATAGATGTCGAATATTACACGACATTGACTTTATACACAACCGCTAAAGCAAAAAAAATAAAAAATAAATATATAACGTATTCAAATGCTAAGAAAATTGGAAGTATAAAAGTTACATTGAACAAAATATTAAAATAATTCTAAAACAAATATATACACGTGAATTAAATCTTTAAATGTTATTTATGATATTAAAATACTAAAAACTGTATAAAACTTAATGTTCTAAAAAATTTCTTAAAGAAAATCTATTTAAATATATATATACCATTTACTCTGAATATAGTTCTAGTGTATGTAATAGCTTCAATTCTGTTTTAATTTTCTCTGTTACCGCTGACACCTGTCAGTGTTAACTCTATTCTAATAATCCTATATTCCTCTTAAACGGCGTAAAAAGCTGGCAACACACATATAGGACATCCACATGTTCCATTGTCCACTATAGAATTTTAAAAAACCTATCATCTAATGTCAAATGTTCGCCATTTATTGAGAGTTGATTGAAAACTATTGTGCCTAATGGCGCGTGAAATAATTTACAAATTAGAAAGAAATTACTTGAAACCTGAAGAAAGGGGATTAAATGTTGTTTCTGGTGTTTTTCCGAGTAAGTATTGTTTGTTAAGAATACGATGTAAAGGACAAAACGTAGAACGTTTTAAAATAAAATTTTTAACGCCATTACGTATTTTCTTTGAAACATACTAGAATCATTATAAAACAATAAATATATGTCAATAAATAGAATTTATTTACAAAAACATGATCGTATTAATTGTGAGGATTTTATCTACGTCTGAAGTTGAAGCTAAGCTGGCTATCATTCAGTGCAGCATCAGCTTGGAACACAGCCAGTGGACGCCATATTTTCATGTAGCTTACCGACTTATTTCCGGAATAGGCTTGAAGATTTACTCTATTGCTTTGTTTGAATAAAGCTTTTATTTCTTATTAAAGTATGCAAAGAAAGTTTTTTTACGAATAAGCGGGCAAAAGAGCATACTATATCTATATATATAGATGTATGGTAATATGAAAACCACTTATGGAGAACCGTGGCATAAAGTTTTTTTATGATATAGAGGTAAACAGAGCAAGTGGGTCTTGTATGGTAAGAGTACGTCGCCACCCGTGGACAGCCGTGCAACAGTCCACGCATTTGTTGTGTTGCCGATTTTTTCCTCTTTTAAGTGGCATTCTAAAGGCCTCCGGTATCCGGTAGCGAAACAATACAAGAGTACAAGTACCCTTTCACGCTGAGTATTCTGTGAGCCCGTGGTATCACTTCGGACGAGTCCGGCCCATTTAGCGCGTCAACATATGCTTCAGCATGGCTCTCCCATGGGTGAAACAAAACTTTTGTACTCACTGAGTGAGTAAGGAAATCGAAGAGCTTTGAAATTATACCGCTTAAGTGGCGTAAAAATCCGGCATTACAAACAAAGCGCGGATTGTGCGATGTTTTTTACCATATATGCGAAAAAATAACGGGAAATCTTTCTAGATGACTGTAATGACTGCACAAAAATAAACGCTGTAGAATAAACAGGAGTCATTAATTCATCACGCTGATTTTATGGCACAAAGTCAAAATTCTAAATCACAGTCAGCCCGTTCAAGCTGCGTGTAATTTTATGGAATGACAGCATTAGCTTGCAACAGCTGTAAATTTGAGTCTAGAAATTAGCTATGAATAAATTTAGGCCTCATTACTTCTATCGTTTTGAATTTCGAACGGAAAATTGAGTGCCAGGACACTTTTTGACTGCTTGGCTCTGTTGTATGGATCGTAAATTAGAAATATTCACATCAGTAGCTTTTTTATTAAGTAGTGGACAATGGTACTGTCTTGGATATCATCATTGACCGTGAACAACCAAGCCGTACGCTTTAATTGTGTTGCCGGCTTTTTTATTATCTTGAACATTTTTTTACTGTGTAGCGGAGAATAGGTTAGCGCGATGGAACATAATTGACGCCCTTTGACAACTATATCGCACTCTCTACGTTTTAGTTTTGTTGCCGGGTTTTTATATAATTATTTTATATAGGATAATCCGGCAGCCTGATGAGACATCACAGCTGCCCATGGACAACTATGCCGCACTATTTTCATTGTGTTGACGACATTTTTATTACATTTACTATTTTAATTATATAGTGTACCTACAACGGAATAATTGGGGTTTTTTGTAGGCATAAGATTACTTTCACCAATTGCCGATCACACCACAACCTGGTGTGTGGCCAACTTTTTACGCCGCCTAAATGGTATAACTTTATCATATTTCTATTTAATAAACCTCTTGTAACACTCCAGAACAGGTTCATTAGAGCATCATTATACGCTTTAGCATGGCTCCTTCATGGGTAATAAAAGGTGAATATTGGCCAATGTCAGGCAAATATGCAAAAATCTTCAAGGTGCTATTCATGAGTTCGCGGTTTAACTCCAACAAGCCGGCTCAATTAGTGGTCTAGCTACGGTTAATATTAATAAGTCTTTGATATAAATATGTATAGACCTCCTCTTTAAGAAATCGGTTAAAAGATTCATCTCGCATACAAACTCGTTTTAGCAGCCTAACAATTTACGACGTTATAAAGTTTCCGTTAAATATATCCGAATCACATCAGATAAAGTAAATGGGACTTTTATATGGCTGCGAGATGTCACAGGCTTGTCTTTTGACAGATGTTTTGACGTTTATCAGCTTTCAAAGCGGAACATCTTTTTAATCCGTCAGGATAAGGGAATAAAACTGTGTTTGTTTTCAAATTAAATGGATTCGGTAATTTCTGCACTTAAGGCTTGAAACAGTATTTTTTATGGAATAGCGGACAACGGAGCAGGTTAAGAGAACACCGCCGCCATTGGATAACCGCGCCACAGTTTGGTTATGTTGCCGGCTTTTTACACCACTAAAGAGGTATAATTTCAAGGGCTTTCGAAATCCTATAGCGAAGGACAGTACAAGTACCGTTTCACGCTGAGTATTCTGTGAGGCCGTGGTATCACTTTGGACGATCCTGCCCAATTAGTGCATCAGCATATGCTTCAGCATGTCACTCTCACTAGAGAAATTTGTACTGTATTAAACTGAATGAAGATATCAGATTCTCTTGAAAGTATATCGCTTTTTAATGCGACTTGAGGCATGGTTGAGGTGGTGAAAAACCTCGCCTGCTAAGTTCCTGCGATACAATAAAAAATCTAAATATATTTTTATTCAAAGAGTTAAAATATGTTTAATATTTACATCAAATGTCCTTCATTTACAAATCACGTCTACGATGCATTTTAAAAGTATTAGAATTACGGCGTACATTATGATCATCTGACAAACACTGACATAATACTTAGGATTTCTCGAATAAAGAGCAAAATAACAAAGGTCTCCAATCAGTGAAAAACAACGACAATATCCAATTTCGTTTCGCAACACGTAAAAGGGAATGTATTTGGGATTGGGCCAAGTGTGAAGACAAATCGGTAAATATTGTGTATTTTTATATATGGCGGGTAAATAATCATACTTCTAAAGTAAAATTCATCATCATCAGGCCATTATAGTGCACTGCTGGACATAGGTCTCCCTAAAGACACCCAGCTATTGCGATCTTGAATGATCTGGATCCAGCGTTTGTTCGCGATCTTTGTGAGATCGTCTTTCCATCGCGTGACGGGACGTCCCACTCTGCGTTTTCCGGTACGCGGTCGTCACTCGAGAACCTTTCTTCCAGATCGGTTGCCGGTTCGTCGAGCGATGTGGCTAGCCCATTGTCACTTCAACTTACTAATACGGCGGTCAATGACAGTTACTTTAATTCATCTGCGGATAACTAACATAAAATAGGTGAAATTTATTTGTAAAGCTGTTGTAGAATGTAATCTCTAGACCTACTGAAGTGATCATGAAAATTCTTATAACAATATAAAGCTACGTTATTTATGCACAACACATGCTGTATATTTACCAGAAAAAAAGGCTTTATCGCGGCAGTCGGATTTACAAAGTTATTAGAAGAAAAAACTGTCGAACAATGTTTCTTACGAACGGTGCCGTAACGATGAGAGATATATAATTGAGTTCTAGAGAAAAGATCTAATGCTCGAATTTTTATGGTATAACGTAAGAGAACACCGCCGCCCATGGACAACCGCGCAACAGTTCGCGCGTTGGTTATATTGCCGGCTTTTTACGCCACTTTAATTGTATAATTTCAAGAGTCATTGAAATCTTAATCCACTTAGCGAAATATTACTAGCTCTATTTTACGCTAGTATCCTGTGAGCCTGTGGTAACACAGATAAAAAGTATCATCTTAATTCTCTTACTAGTGTGACAGTATTAACACTGGCTACAAAAGCCCATCCAAAGACCGAATAAACTAAAATATTTTATTTTAAATTAAATTAAAACGGGGAATTGAACTTATGCTATAACGGTAGCTTTTAAAACCACTCAGCTACGAGGAGTTTGTGAAATTATATTTATCTTAAAAAAAGTATAACCAATTAAACAAAAGTAAAAGTTTGTCCTCGTTATTTCCTCATTCCAAGGGTTTCATAATTAAGTAGCTAACAGAAAACTTTTGAATTGTGAGAGAAATAAACCACCGCCGATCGAAACACACCGCGTATGTGTTATCGTCCTATAGGACCTTGTATTATTTGTTTAGGTCACTTTTAAATATGTAAATATAATCACTATATATATTCTATAAGAACGAAATTTATTATTAGTTAACTTTTTTTATATATCGTAAATCGGACAACGCTGCAGTTGGGTATACTATATGGTAAAATAACACCGACGCCCATGGACAACCATGTCATATTCCACGCATTACCACGTCGTTCCCAAAACACAATAGTTATAATCTCATTTCACCACAGACTACCATCCCATAATATAAGAACATAGAGATACATCATAAAAGAATATTATATTTTTCTTTACTGAATTATATAGATCTGCCATTTTGTAAAACTGCAAAAGTTTCTGTTAACTTTCCATGGAGAATATATCATTCACGACTTAATTACAACTGCTAAAGTTTCTTCGACAGAACATTTTCAAACTAAAATTTCAATTAGCTATGTTTACGCATCCTACTTACTTATTTGCAGTAAAACTTGACAACTGGGTGGCCATGTTATAAAATATAAATATACAGATATATACATATATACAGGCCATAATCCGCGATATTGTTCTGTTCGATGTTTACGCCGGTTATCTGATGTAATAATGGGCCTCCGCTATCTTCATTCAATGAAACAGTGTTAATATTTTAAATAGTCTTACCCGTGGGTGAGTTATACTCTGGATGAGTCCAATTTGTACGTCAGCCTGGCTTTTCCACAGGTTGGTTTTAAGACAGACAGTAATTACTTCAAGCTGGTATTCAGTGAGCTGAGATGAGCTGGCCCAATTAATGCGTCAGCATATGTTTCAACATAACTCCCTCATGGATGCGACGGTATTAAAACACTCGCCCGGCCTCTGTCAAGCCCTTTCACAGACCGAATAAATTATAAAGTAAATTATAATTTAACCTTTCGCTTCATAGTACATTTTTTAAACCATTAAGCTACGAGGCTCTCTCACCTGCTCTGTTGTCCTCTATAAAATAGAAAAATAAAAAAAACTCGCATTAGTATGTATACACAGAATTATGGTAACCCTAGTGGACTTGTGGGGAACTATTTAACTTTTAAAGAGAAAGTTTTGTTGGATGAACTTACTGTAGATGAAGACATTGTAGTTGCAAAAAACATTTTTGAAATATCGTCGTATAGAAAATAAGTATTTTATTTTCTTATCCAATTTATTTTCATTTTTATCGTCATTAATATTATGCCTATTACTGTTTTTATGATATAACGGACAACGGAGCAGATGGGTCTCCTATATGGTAAGAGAATACTACCGCCTACCACCAACCACGATACAGTCCGTGGTTTAGTTGTGTTGCCTGCTTTTTAACGCCACTTAAACAGCTTAATTTAAAGAACAAAAGTCGACTACAGAACTTAATCGTGGACTGTGGCGTAGTTGTCAATGGGCGGCGGAGTTCTCTTACCATATAGGAAACCCAACTGTTTCGTTGTCCGCTATACTAATAAAAAAGGAAAATTTGTTTTTTTACTCGCCAGACAAATACTAGGCCCTTCTATAGATCGAATATAAATTACAAATTGAAAATTTGCATTTTTACAATAGAACATTTTACATTTAAATTAACTTTTATGAATTGTTAATACATTTTTAATTAATTTATTTATTAAATAAAAATTCTGTCGAATTAGCTGCTAGCAGAGGTATTTCCAAATCAATACGACTTAGGGACCTTAAAAAAAGAGCGTAGGTGCCTATCCCTTAAAAGCCGACAACGCACTCGTAGTCCTACAAAGGCAAGGCATATTCATGGGCGGAGGACTGCTTTTCCTAGGTAAGCCTCCTACTAGTTTGCCAGTGATTCTATAAAAAAACATTCAGGATTTTTAACGACAAAGGAATTTTTCCTCATGGATTTTATATTGTTGGAAATGATTGATTCTCGAGAGTTAGTTTAAGCTTGTCCCAGAAACCGCGATTAACATAATATTGAATACATAATTTATTGCTTTTTGGATTTAGCGAACGGCAATAACATCGCAGATTGTTCATTTTTTTATTGGATAGCTGGCATCGATTATATTCTCTATGATAAGAGACAGCCGTCGTCCATGGACAACCGCGCCACAATCCCACGGGGATTTTAGACCTCGTATTACTAATTATAAATAAATGATGACCACGGGACTTCTTAAAGTTTTTAACGATTGCTTTGTTTTAACGTTTTTGAAATTATTGGTTCTCAACCCAAGGCCACACCCATTCAGTACCTGGCCGCAATTATATTTGAGGTATCTTTTTAAAGGTCCCCATGTCAAACTCACGTATTGATTTGGATATACCGTTGCAGGTATCTGATTACACAAAAAAATATTTTATATAAGCAGTGTTTAAAATTCGTTAATTTATCAGCCATAGTCAAATGAGGTCACCCCCATGTAGTGTTACCCAAATGCAAGACCAAGAACAAAACTGACCGTGTAAGACTTGAGCAAGAACAAGACTGAACGTGTAAGACATGAGCAAGAACAAGACTGACCGTGTAAGACTTGAGCAAGAACAATACTGACCGTGTAAGACTTGAGCAAGAACAAGACCAAGCCTGCTAGACTCTGGTGTCCAACAGCTATTTTTTTTTTAGCTGTGATTTATGAAATTTCTTATTAAATCTTTAAATATATTTTATAAATCTGGCTCTTCTAATTCAACCTCAAAATGTTCCTATTATAATATAAACTTTAATAGATACCTATAGTCTAATAGGTAATTTTAAGACTTGCAAGTAAGAACAAGACCAAGACTGTTCCATGATATTAATATTTCGCCTATCAGACGTTATCAGGCAATACCGTTATCAAATATATGTTGGCTTATCAGATAATAGTTTTACAATTCTAAGTCATTCTGCGTCGTGAATTATTTAAAGATGCGTGTCACAATTTTCCTAATTCTTATTGTCTATGTGTATGGAGAAAGATATGAACTAAATATAATACATTACAATGATTTTCATGCAAGGTAAATTTTTCTACTGAGATACTTCTAAATGTTTCTTACAGTATAGCGGACAGTGGAGCAGGTGGGTCTCCTATATGGTAAGAGAACGCCGTCGCCCCTGAACATACAGACGCACTAATTGGATACTGCGGGCTTGCAGAATACTCAGAATGAAACGGTATTTGTCCTGTGTTTCGCTGACTGGGTGAGGATATCGGAGGGCCTTAAAAGTGGCGCATAAGCTGCGTTAAAAGCCTTAAAAATAACCAATGCGTGGGCGGTAGGACGGTTGTTCATGGGCGGCGGTGCTCTCTTACCATATAAGAGACCCATATGCTCCGTTGTCTCATCATCATCATCATTTCAACCGTTAGCTTGGAACCGCTGGTAGACTGATTTTGACATTCAACGAGCTGCATTTTTGTATTATGTTGGACTGCTTATTATATAAGACTAATTGCTTAATCTAGCATATACAAAGCCTAAATGTCAACACTTAACAAGATGTCATTGTATTGCTTTATTAGAAAATAATTATTTAAGGATTTATTAATTTATATTGTACACGTTTATAAGACTAGAAGTAATGGCTTTAAATGTGTTTTTTTATTATACAGAGAAACTCAACTAATTTCTTGAAGAAACTAAAAATAACAGTAAAATTTAATGAAGAATTTAAAATGTAATCTCATGATTACTCCAAAAATTATTTATAATAATAAATTAAAATATAGGTTATTATTAAGGTTTACTATAAATAAAACGATCCTGTCTTTAATGGAAACAGTAGCAAACGAGCAGGAGGCTCACGAAGGGTAAGCGGTCCACTGCCCATGGATACCCCTAGCACTTGCAGAGCCACGGATGCGTTGCAGGTCTTTAAGGAATATGTACGCTCTTTTATGGTCCTTTATCGTATTGGTCGTTTAAAACCTCAGTCACCAAAACCATTCCAGGGACGGTGAAATATGATACAAGTAAAAAAACAAATTGCGAATATTTAATAACCTTCAGGGTGAGGCCTATGTTCAGCAGTGAACGTCTGAGGGCTGAAATGATGATGATGATGAATAATATTGTAATATTTTAGTCAATATTGTTTTCTGTAGTAACTATAGTACCCTTAAATTATTCTTAATATAACTCTATTATTAAAATCTAATTTAATTTAAATTCCTATGTTACAATTGACGCAAATATATACTTATGAGATTTTTAATTTTGCTCACAGATTCGTTGAGACAAATCAAGATGGAGGTGTCTGTAACCCAGCCGTTGGGCCCTGTATCGGTGGTTTTGCCCGATTAGCTACGAAGATCAAAGAGTTAGTCGTAAATGAACCACATTCGCTAGTGCTGAACGGCGGCGACACCTTCCAAGGCACCATCTGGTTCAATTTAATGAAGTGGAATGTGACACAAGACTTCATGAATATGGTCTATCACGATGCTCATGTAAGATTTTGCGAGCCTCGTAGCTTAAAAGCGTGCTACTAAGTGAGAGGTATAGGGGTTCGAAGGTTTGAGTTTAAAAGTTTTTTAACAAAAAAAAATCAATTATTTATAATTTATATTCAGTCTCTGTAAGGGCTTAGCTTAGCTTTTCCTGGCGAGAAAAAAATAGATATTCCTTGTTCCGTGTTTGAAAGAGCCGCTTAAGCGGCATAAAAAGCCAGTAACCCAACCAATTTGCGGACTGTGGCGCGATTGTTCATAGGCAGCAGTATTCTTTTACCGTATAGGAGACCGGTTTCCTTTGTTGTCGGATTTAGCTTAAAAAATACAGAAATGAGTAATGTTTTATCTATTTTGCGGGTTTAGAGTAGACCCATAGATTGATGTGGGTTCATAATAGGACCCGGTAGGTTGCGTACCGGGCAGGACAACGTCTGCCGTGTCCACTGGTAGCATATAAAATTCTTCTACTTAGTAAAATTGTAATGTTACGACATTTAACGTTTTTACAGGTTCTAGGAAACCACGAGTTCGATCATGGTATTTCTGAATTGGTACCCTACCTTCAAACGCTGGAGCATGAGGTGGTAACAGCCAATATAATAGATGACGAAGAACCCACAATCCAAGGCTTATACAAGCCTAGCATCATTGTGGAAAAGAATGATCGAAAAATTGGAATTATTGGTGTGATTATTTCTAGTACACCTGTGAGTTTTATAAAAATAACTACAGTTTTTTATTATATAGCAGAGCAGGGAGAAGGTGGGTTCCGATTCTATGAGCTGGACTTGGTTCCCTCGGTATCTCCTATCCTATCGCATCTATTACGGGGACTAGGAGGAGTTTTAAGGATTCATTAATACCTGCAGTTGAATTTCATCATTGAACATCAAGATAGAATATCATTCGTATCACCTCGATGTTTGTCATTCCACAAGTTAGCGCTTTTTAAGGCATTTTGAGTTGCGCATCACCACTCTGTAGAATCAGCTGCCTGCAGATTTATTTCCAAACCAATATGACTTGGGGGCATAGAAAAAGAGCGTACCTATTCCTATAAGACCAGCAACGCACCTGTGGTCAGCAGGGTATGTAAGTGTCAATGGGCGAAATACAGCTATAATTTGAAATTTTTGATTTTTAATAAATTGTGTAAAATTCTACAACCTATAATACTCAGCGTGAAATGGTACTTGCATTGTTTTGCTTAGTGAGGATGTGGGAGACCTATAAATATGTACCGTTTAAGTGCCGTAAAAAGCCGGAAACACAACCAAAGCACGGACTGTGGCGCGGTTGTTCATGGGCGGCGGTGTTCTCATACCATATAGAAGACCCACCTGTTCCGTTGTCCGCTATACTATAAAAGTTTAAATATATATAAATTTTGGTTTAAATATACAATAGTAAATGTAACTTTTTTTTAAATACAAGCTTAAAGTTTTCAAAATCGTTCAGAGTGTCAAAATTTTCAAGAATTTTCTTTGAAAATATACATCATCTCTTAGTTCAGCTTAAATGTCTCTGAATACTAAAATTTGAGTTACACCCAATATTGACACATAGGCGAAGTAATTCACGCTTTCATCTCTGAATGTCAACGCACGTGACCAGTTTATGAATGACTTCGCAAATTTTGTGCAAAGTAGGAACATTTTTTTATGGTACAGCGGACAACGGAACAGGTGGCTCTTCTATATGGTAAGGGAATACCATCGCCCATGGACTACCGCGCCACAATCCACGCATTGTTTGTGTTCCTGGCTTTTTACGACGGTTAAGCGGCATTAATTCACGGACCTTCTCCATCCTCACTCACTCAGCGAAAGATTTGTCTTTAAGCGCGGATTGTATTATGGTTGGCCATGTGCAATGGTGCTTTCTTACCATATAGGATAACCCAACAGCTCCGTCCGCTTTGCCATTAAAAACATATAATTTTGTGTCTTTTGTGTTTATTGTTATTTTATTTTATTTTTTTAGTTTTTAATAAATAAATATTATTATAATGAATAATTGTATAATTCCAGGAGCTTGCCATGACCGGAAACTTGAAATTTACAGATGAAGTTGAAACAATGAAAATAGAAGCTGAGAAATTAAATGAAGCCGGAGTTGATATTATTGTGGTGTTATCCCACTGTGGTATTGAAATAGATCAGTGAGTATTCAATTATTACATATAGTATTATTTTCACCGGTGCGATAGTAATATTGAAACATATGCTGACGCACTAATTACGCCAGCGAGTTCGACGTGACAGAACCGGCTTACAGAATACTCAGCGTGAAATAATACCGCAGACAACGTAGCACACACGTAGAATACCGCCCCCCATGGACGACTGTGCCACAGTCCGGCCAATGGTTGTGTTTCTGACTTCTTACGCCACTTAAGCGGCATTTATAAGGGCCTCCAATTTTCTCACCCACTCAGAGAAACACAGTAGGGACACCGTTTCGAGTATAACTCCTATTTTAAGCTGAGTGTTCTCTTAGCCCGAGGTATCACTTCGGCCGAGCCAGGCAATTAGTGCGCCAGCGTATGTTTCAGCATGGCTCTCCCATGGGTGTCCCACGGGTGGGACACTTTTAATACACTCGCCCGGCAACTGACAAGCCCTTCCAGAATCCAAATAAATTATAAATTAAATATACCACTCTCTTCATGGTGGACTTATTAAACCAATTAATTAAAAGCTCTCAGGCTTTGTAGTTAAGTTCTAAAGGCTCTCAAAACTAAACACATTAGTCCATTATAAGACCGGGTTTATTTTTTACAATAATTAATATGTCTGCTTTTTTTATTTTTTTGCTTTTCAGAGATATAGCACGTCGTGCTGGTCCATACATTGATATTGTAGTTGGTGCCCATAGCCATTCACTTCTATACAACGGCGAACTACCAGTAAACAGCTCTTCCTACCACTACGGCCCATACCCTCTAGTTATTGATAATGAATCTGGAAGGGTAAGGAATCACTAATTTTGGCAACTTAGCCACGGCCATTCCTGCCTAGAGGTGGCCATGGCCAGAGAACGGCTTATCTTAGGTGAGCCTCCTGCTCATTGGTAACGTCGTTTCCATAAAAGAAAATGTAGTAATACAGTTCTATTTTTGAGCATTAATTAAAAATCGCACCTCTGATATAGCTGTTGCTATAGGTGTCCATGGGCGTTGGACCACTTTCTATGTGATTTTTTGGCTTGTTTGCCTGTCGTATAAAATAAAAACACGTCCCTAAAGGGCCGACCATGAAACAGCGACCCAGCATAAGCTGGAGATCTCCATGGACGGAGAACCGCTAATCCTGGATGAGCCGTCGGATCGTTTGCATCTCTATTTTATAGAAAAATATATTCATTAAATCATATAAGTAATTGTTGATATATTTTACGCCATTTAAGCGGTATACATTTAAAAGTCCTCCAATATCCACACTCAGAGAAACACCAGAACGAATTCACGCTGCTGTTCTATAAGCCCGTGGTCATTCCAAAACTTCAAATATCCCCTATTTTTGATGGTATAGCGGAAAACGGAGCAGGTGGTTCTCCTATGGTATGTGGGAAAAGAACACCACTACCCATGGACAACCGCACCTAAGTACGCGCTTTTAATTATTCATTTCTATTTTATCATTATAAATATTATATAATGTTGGTAAGACTAAGTTTTTTGTGTATTTTTGAATTTATAAATAATTTATTTTGGAATTGTGTCTGTCACGCGCTTTAAGGCCATTTCTAAGTGATCTATGTGAAAGTTTTTGGAGTTTAATGGCTTTTTCTCATATTACAGAAAGTGTTAGTCGTACAGGCAGGTGCTCATACAGAATATTTGGGTGAAATAAAACTTGGCTTTGATGAGTTTGGGAATTTATTGGATTGGAGTGGTAATCCTCATTATCTTGGGCCTGAGGTTGAACAAGGTGATACAGATCGACGAAAATACTATTTTTTTATCAATCTATATACATACATATCTTTATAATAAAGCCTTGTTAGTGATTCTATTTATGCCTCAAAAAATTGGTGGAAAGGTAACTTAAAACCAGGATAGGAAATAGGCTTTTTATCCCAATACAAAAATGGAGGTTAATGTTTTTAGTGTGTCTGTATATAAAAATAATCAACACACACAATTATTGTTCTACGCTGGTATTCAGTCAGTCCTTGGTATTACTTGGAAGCCCCGCCCTAATCGGTGTATGCTTATGCTTAAGCTATGCTACGGGAAAAGTATTTATGTATTTTTAATGTTTTTTTAAAAAATACTTGCTTAATACGTACTTTGTTTATTTTTTTAAGATGTAGTGAGAACGAAGCAGATAAGTCTCCTTATATGGTAAGAGAACACCGCCGACCATGGACAACCGCGACACAGTCTGCACATTGGTTGTGTTGCCGGTTTTTTAAACTGTTTAAATGGCATTTTTAAGAGCCTCCGATATCCTCACTCACTCAGCGAAACACAATAGAAGTGCTGTTTCAATTACAACTACCGCTTCACGCTGAGTATTCTGTGAACCCATGGTATTACTTCGGATGAGCCGGCTCAATTAGTATATTCAATAAACAATATTGGCATATTCTTCAGCATGGCTCTTCCACGGGTGCGACAATATTAAGACACTCGTCCGGCCACTATTATAATTGTCCAGACCGGAATTCAAATCTGGTACCTTTCGCTTCATGATAGACTTATAAAACCACTTAGCTACGAGGCACTATTTTTTATTAATTAATGTGAATTAATTTTCAGATCCTGATGTTATGGAAAAAATAAATCAGTATGCACCAATTATAAATGAATTAGCTCACAGAAAAGTCGGTAATTCTAAAGTACAACTGTCTTCTTCGTGCCGCTGCGGGGAATGCAACCTTGGAAACCTTATTTGCGAAGCTTTTTTGCATTCCGTAAGTTTAACTATATGAACCTTTTAAAATCTGAAATTATACGTCATTTCGTATTAATATTCAGTGTCGATATATAAATTACAAGTTATTTTGTTTGTCCAAAACTTACTCCTATTTTAACAAAATTTTAAGTGGAATTTTAATAAAATTTTGCATACTTAATAATTTAGTTTTTATCTCTATGTATTATTAGCAATATTATTTTATATTAAATTATTTGTTGATTGACATAATGATTCTCAGTTAGTTCGATGAGTGACTAACAGATGGCGCTGAAAGGTAGTTATTGACGTGGAACAAATATGTACTTAATAAAATATTAAAGTTGTTCTGGTTCTTTAGATCCTTTAGGTCTGCGTGTATATGTGGTAGTTCGAGGTGTCATCTCTGGACCATACATAATTAAAAACGAAAATAAACACCTTTTTAGATTTTTTTGCTCTTTATTTGAATAAGGAGTCCATGAAAACTGTTCTTTAATTCCTGAAATAGGTTGGGGGTCGCTGCTAATATACATAATAAATATGTTTTCCTTTTTAGATTATTTTTAGGTTGGTTGGATTATCTTTGAGTTTAAATGTATGCTTCTTTGTTCAATCAAATAAATCATTATATATTTTCAGGTTATTGATAAAGCCACAGGCAGTAATTGGAATTACGCTCACTTTTGCACCATTAACTCTGGTGGGATTCGGAATGATATCCCCAGCGGAGGTAAATTCGTCTCCATTTCAAATACTTTTTATCTATAGGGAAAAGAGTAAGTAAACTCCACCCATCATCTGGGAAAAACGCCGCTCAAGGTAGAAGATAGTCTAATCCTGTTTTATATTAAAAATAAATAACAATAAAAGAACAGCGCTAGGTTTTTTTCCTTCTACAAATGATAGAAAGCATTTTTATGGTATGGCAACGGAGCAGGTGGGCCTCCTATTTAAGAGATCACCACTGCCCATGGCCAACCATGCCACAATCTGCGCTGTGTGTATTTCCGGTTTTTACGCCATTTAAACGTATAGTTCAATGGATAGATATCCTCACTCACTCGGGAAAACACAATAATTGTTTCATGTTGGTATTCTGTGAGTCTGTGTCGCTTGGGAGGAGCTGGTCCAATTAGTGCATCAACATATGCTTCAGCATGTCTCTCCCACAGTTGTGTCAGTATATATACAAATACATTTTGTAAAAATCACTTATTTTATGCGTAATAAATTCTTTCAGATATAACATTTGAAGCAATGTTAATGACAATACCTTTCGAGAACACAGTAGAAGTATTCGACCTGCGTGGAGACCACATTCTGGAAATGCTAGAGTACAGCGTGGCGAACCAGCCGGTGTCGGGAGTCAGAATGCTGCAATTTTCTGGTAATGCCAATCATATTTAACCGTATAAGCGTACCATGAAGCGAAAGTACCATGAAAGGAACCGATACCCAGTCCGAATTTCAATTTAATTTTTCTTTTATATGAAGACGGTAGCAAACGAGTAGAATTCTCTTCTAGGACGAGAGCTCCTCCACCCATGGACAGCCTCTCTTGCAAGGCCACGGGTGCGTTGCCGGCGTTTTATGGATAGACACGCTCTATTTGTAGTTCTCCAAGTCGCTTTAAATACATAAATTTGTAGCCCTATCCCACTAATATTATAACCGCCAAAATTTGTGAGTATGGATGGATGTTTGCTATATTTTTACGCAAAAGCTGAACGGATTGTAATGTAACATCACCATCAGAGCAAACATAAGAATAAGACACATGCTGTTTATTATAATTTATTTTATTTATTTATTCATATATAAGTAAACACTTCCATATAAGTAAACACAATAGAAACTAAAATAAATACATTAAGGCGGCTGTCTCCACCCATCGTCCATACATATAACTTTGAATGAGTTTTTCTGACAGAACATTCATAGCTTTATCAATATGATATTTTTTTTAAATTCTGTAGCGGAAAAAGGAGCAGGTAAGAGAACACCGGCGCCCATGAACAACCGCGTCACAATCCGCGCAATGTTTGTATTGCTGGCTTTTTACGCCACTCAAGCGGCATTTTTACATATATATTTGAGTGATTTTTTGTTTTTACAGGTCTTCGTGTGGATTTTAACAGTTCAAGACCCCTCAACGAGAGGGTTGTTAGAGTTTCAGTGAGGTGTATTGACTGTGAGGTGCCACGCTATGAACCCTTGGATCCCACGAAAATGTATAAGGTTTTATCACAGAGCTTCTTAGGGCGTGGTGGCGATGGTTTCACTGTAAGTTTAATTTCATTGTACTTTTAAAAAATCTCTATTATCTTTTATATCTATTAAACGTGAAACAGTAAGTGTACTTTGTTTTGCTGAATGAGTCTCTATGCCCTGGAAGATATACCGTTTAATGGTGCATTCCACTAGAAGCTCACAACACTAAATAAATATTTAATATTTTAAAAAAATTTGAATATTTTGAGCGTCGTGTGTGTGAAATGGTGTGAAAAGCCGGCAACACAACCAAATCGCAGATTGTGGTTGGTGTCATGTCAGGTGTGTAATCTCTTACCACGGAGCAGGTAGATCTCCTTTGTTGTATGAGAACACCACCGCCGATGTAAACCCGCGACACAGTCCGATTGCGAAAGAGTAGAAGTACCGTTTCACGCTGAGTATTCGATGAGCCCGTGGTCCGTGGCCCGTATCACCTCGGATGAGTCCCTATTAATGCGTTAGCATATGCTTCGGCATGGTTCTCCCGCGGCCGATGTCGTGTGTTATGTCTAAAACGCTTATAACTTTGAGATTAATTTAATACAGGCTCGTATATTGCGTTGTGTTTCGAAGCACGTATCTTCTATCAATTTGGTGCAATTGGCGCTGGTATTCCGAGATTGCGAATGCGAGATTATTATTGAAATGCGAAATTATAGTAATTCAAGGTTAAACTAAGGTTAAAACGGGCCTTAGTCTTGGAGAAAAACATTCTAAAAATCGCATTTATATTTTTGTCACTATTTCGATAATAAAGTGCCGATAAAAAAGCTAAGTGGTTTTATAGTCTATCACAAAGCCAGAGGTATCGGATTGGAATCCCGGTACGGAAAATTATAATTTATATGATCTTTGGAAGAGTTTAAAAGTGACCGGCCTCTCCGTAGTGACACCACGGGCTCACAAAATTATCAGCGTGAAATGGTATATGAACTGTGTTTCGCTGATGGAGCGAGAATATCGGAGGCTCTTGAATTTATAACCGCGTGATCAGCCTATAAAATTTATAAGCCGCCGTCCATGGGCATTTATGTTCTCTTATAATATAGGAGACCCACCTGCTCCATTATCCGCTTTAAAAAAAAAACTTATAAAAATTCTAAAAATATTGAATAGAATTTTTAATATCGAAACTATTTCTCAATGGCCTTGTTAAATACATATATTTTCTGTGTCTGGTCCATTTTTGAAAAAATATGCAAGCCAGTGAAAGGATTACAAAGTTTCATACGTATCGACTCGACGTTTCTCACTCCGCACCTGAGTGCTTTTTAATGCATTTTGTACCATTTCCATTCTGTGGACTCAGCTACTTAAAGAGGAATCCAAGTGGATCTTTGAAAAAAGGGCGTACGTTTACCTAAAAG
The DNA here is from genome assembly GCA_018230265.1 of Delias oraia. Classification (NCBI taxonomy): domain Eukaryota; kingdom Metazoa; phylum Arthropoda; class Insecta; order Lepidoptera; family Pieridae; genus Delias; species Delias oraia. The sequence goes on along the minus strand of DWCF01001956.1, from coordinate 1,804 downwards.
GTCGTCAACGCAACTGTCACCCAGCAATGTCTGCGGATGTCTATAGGACGAGCACCGATTATCCTAGCGAATTTTTTTAATTGCCTCTCGACTATCGAAAAATTAATTTAATTAAATCGATATTGAGAGTGATTTTTTTTGAGTAAACAATTGTTACATTAAAAATGGGTTCTGTTAGTTTTTCAATAAATAACCACAATATATTTTTTTTATATTTAAATTGTTTGTCATCCTGATAATTGAATAACTGAAATGATTAACTGTAAAATATTATAACTAACCGAAAAATGATAAAAATATTCCAATGTAGTTACAGACCTAAAGATTATACAGATTAAGTTCAATTTAGTTCAGCAATACGAAACGAAACTCGTTAAATCTACCAAATTGACTGCCATTTAGTATTGCTTCGTGGTTTGCATTTCCTATTATGTGATTGCATACGCGATTTAGGACTTAGTGGTCGATGGGTTTAAACCAATTTCTATTTTAATTCAAATCATTAGATTATAGCGTATAAATTTGTACATGTATCTCGTTTGTTTGTTACCAAATTTCTATTAAACGACTTTTCTAAAGTTTGCAGACAACGGTGCAGGTGGGTCTTCTATATGTTAAGAATACACCGCCGCCCATGGACAACCACGCTAAATTCCGCGCATTTTTTACATTTTCGCCACTTAAGCGGCAGTTTTTAAGGGCCTCCGATATGGACTCACACAGCGATATTCAGTAGAAGTACCGTTTCAAGAACAACTACCATTTCACTTTGACTATTCTGTGAGCCCGTGGTATCACTTCGAATGAGAATGAGCCGGCCCAATGTAAGGCCTTCTAGAGAACGAATAAATTATAATTTATAATTGTCCGGACCGGGTTTCGAACCTGATACCTCTCGCTTTAAATCACTTAGCCACGAGGCGCTTTGTAGTTTAAATATTTTTACTTTTTCAGATGATACCAGAGCATCGAGGACCGATTGAAATTGTTGGTATCGACAATGAGATATTCATGAGTTATTTGGAGCGGGAACTTCCTATTATAAGAGATCAAGATGGTCGGATACAAATAGAAGAATCTTGTCAAACAGATTAATAAATCATACAAAAAAACGAATTTTTATTTGTTTTTGATTGCTATATGTTGTCAATAGTGGGAAGAAATTTCTGACAGCTGACAATTTTCTTATTTAGCTACTAGAACAGTGTTCCGCAAAGTGTTTACCGCGGCACACTGGCGGGCCTTGGTCTAATAGGTGTGTATTGGAAAGTAAGGTAATGTTTGAACTTTACCCGTGGGAGAGCCATGTTGAAGCAAATGCTGCCGCATTTATTGGGCCTGCTCGACCGAAGTGATACCACGGGCGCATAGACTACTTAGCGTGAAACAGTATTTTTCTGTTTCGTAGAGTGAGTGAGGATATCGGAGGTCTTTAAAAGTTCTGCTTAAGAAAAAAATGCCGCTTAAGTGGCCTAAAAAGCCACCAACACAACTTTTTTGCCGGCTTTTTACTCCACTTTAGCGGCATTTTTAGGGCCACCTTTATCTTCACTCACTCAGCAAAACACAGTGCAAGTATCGTTTCACGTTGAGCATTCTGTGAGAACCGTGGTATCATTTCGGACGAGCCGACTCATTTGATGCGTCCGCATATTCTTCAGCATGGATTTTATCACTTACCCGGCCCCTCTCAAGCCCTACCAGAGACCGAATAAATTATAAATTAATTTGTAATAATTATAAATTAATAAATGACTAAATTAATTTATAATTTCGATTTAATTTATAATATAAATCGTTTTGT
>DWCF01001955.1:0-26629 GCA_018230265.1 Delias oraia | reverse complement strand
GGCCTTTTTTATTCTATAGCGGACAACGGAGCAGGTGGGTCTCCTATATGGTAAGAGAACACCGCCGCCCATTAACAACCGCGGCACAATCCGCGTATTGGTTGTGTTGCCGGCCTTTTACGCCGCTTAAGCGGCACTATTAAGAGCCTCCAATATCCTCACTCACTCTGCGAAACACCGTACAAGTACCGTTTCAGCCTGAGTATTCTGTAAGCTTGTGGTATCATTTCAGACGAGCCGGCTCAATTTGTGCGTTAGCATGGCTCTCCCAAGGGTGAAACTCTTACAAAAGAATTGTATACACTTTTGTTTGGATTTTTCAATGAAAACGGTGCAGCTAACCAAACGAGCAGTAGGCTCACGTAAGACATGCAGGCCTTGCAAAGCCACAAATGCGTTGCCGGCCTTTTAGGGATAGGAACGCGTTTTTCAAAAGTCCTTAAGCGTATTGGATTGTAAATGCGTCTATAGGCAGCACAAAAAGAAGGAAAATATATATTTACGACAACTCAAAGGCGATTTTAAACTTAATAAAAATGTCGCCATTTTATTATTTTATTGCATTTAGAATTTACGATTAAAAGTTGGGTTTCGCAGCGAGAGCTTTTATATGTGCGTGAACTACGCTGAAGCATTTGCTGACGTAGTAACATCAATTCGATTACTTACTTCTTCGTTTAACCGGCTGTACAGTTTTGTCATCTTCCTTGTCTTCGATATCCGGTTTGGGCACATTCGCTATTATCTCCGGTTTTTTACTTTGGGCCAGGCTGGTTGTACTGCCCATGAGCGGTGCCTTCTCTGAAGGATCATTCTCATTATCATCATCAGAATCGTCTGGCTTCTGTGGTGGTGGTGGCTGAAAGAGAAAATATCCTTTAATGAATATATGTTTTTAGGGCTTAAAAATCGTTCGACCATATTGTGTTGACTCTATGCTATACAAACATGCTTTAAAAGAAAAGTAATTCATTGTAACTCGAATGTAGGTTAATGAGTAAGTTGACCTTAATACCTCTATGAATCACGGTTTGTAAAAACCAAAATTCGGAGACGGGTGAAAACGAAAAAAAAAGAAAGAAAAAAAAAGAAAGAAAAAAAAAGGGTGAAACGCTTTATTTGGGCCGGCTCACGGATGCATGCATGCACGGCCTTACAGAAAACCAGCGTGAAACATATTTGTACCTTGTATCGCGGAGTGAGTGAGGATATCGGATATATGAAATTAAATTTCAAACGGTGTAAAAACCGTCATCACAAACAAAATGGGCAATGTCCATGCGCGGCGAACATTTTAGCTTAAAGTGCATCCGGTTCCTTTGTTGCCCGCTATACAGTACAAAATGGCTACATTCTCTCTTGAAGAAAAATTATTCAGGATATCGGACGCCCATGAAATTAAACCGCTCAAACAGCGTAAAAAGCCCGCAACACAACCAAAGCGCTGCATGTGGTACGGTTGGTTATGGGCGGCAGTCATTTCTTACCATAAATGACACCCACATTATCGCTCTTTATACAAAAAAAAACTTAATTACTAAACTCAGAGCCCGTAAAATTTTAATTTTTACCAAGGATTCAACACAGATCCTTTGAATGCAAAAACTTTACAACGGTATAATTTACATAAAAACCTATTCAGACGTATACTCAAAACCTTCTGTGTTCGCATTGCAGCATACCGTTCCACTTTTCATAACACAAGATTTCCATAACAAAGTGTTCGTTGCGTATGGGAAAGTGTGTGCTTCAGAAATTATCACCGCCTACTCTGGTCCCAGGCATTACTTACATCATTGGTTAGTCAACATCTTCATAACATATGTTCCGATGTGGACTTAGAACAACCGGTTCATATTGTACGACAAAATATCTAGTTGGAGTAATTTAAATACTGAATATTTAAATGTTTTATAAAATAGACTAATTGCAAAGGTTTATTATGGTTAACTTCATTCGGTATCCGAGGTAACTTTGTCTTTAAGAAACATTTTAATATTTTTTTTTATCATAAAACTGAATTTTACTACTTGAAAGAATGAACAGTGTTTGAAACATTGTCTCTACTGTTTCGCTTAGTAAATGAGTATATCGGAGGCCCTTAAAAATGCCGCTTAAGTGGCGTAGAAAGCCTGCAACACAACCAATGCGTGAACGGTGGCGTGGTTGGCTTTGGGCGGCGGTGTTCTCTACTATAAAGGAGACCCACCTGTTCCGTTTGCCGCTATACCATAAAAATATGTAAGTGAAAACTTTGTTGAAGAAATAAAAACGTATAGAGGATAAAGTCATTACACAAAATACACAAGGAAAGTAAATTTGGTGTCTTTTTGACTCAATTTTGATAAAAAAAAATTGCCTTTTTAGTTGTCCATGTATCATTAGTTTGACATGTTGTATATTCTGCGAAAATTCATCAGATTTTTGCCATAATTCACCATGTCAAGAACGCCTACAATATAAGTAGTTACCTACATGTAAACTGTTATAAGGACAGCATAAAATTAACTAGTTCTAGATAAATGAGATGAAAAATAAACTTCAAATGTTTATAATAATAATATTTACTCGCAAACATTTACTATTGTATTAAAATATCGTTGTTAGATCTGAATGTATTTAATGACCTCCCATCTCAAATATGTAACTTTTGTATGGTACAGTAGACAATGCAAAAGGTGGGTCTCCAGTATGGACAACTGTGCCACAGTCCGCGCTTGCTGTGCTGCCGGCTTTTTACGCCACTTAAGCGGTATAATTCCAATATCGTCACTCAGCGAAACACAGTACAAGTACCATTTCACGCTGAGTATTCTATGAGCCCGTGAACCTCGGACGAGCCAGCCCAATTTGTGCGTCAATATGGCTCTATCACGAGAAAAACTACAGCTTAACTTCATTTAAAAGCATTTAAAAAGGTATAAACATACAATGTTTGGTACGGTTTTTCATATATAGTAGTATAACTTCTATCAATTCTACTATTGAATGTTGTGGGGTAAAAACCAGAACCACTTGCGATGAGGCATAAAGTCGAGCGCTAACCATTTTATCTCCATATAGTTTCTTGTAATATAAGTTGTTAAAGCGTTTGCTTTAATTTTTAAGTATTAATATTAACAATTTAGATATCATATTACAAAAAAAGATTTTTTTTTAGTATAGCAGACAACGGAGCAACTGGGTCTCTTATATGGTAAGAGAACACCGCGATTCATGGACAACCGCCATTGTCCGCCCATTGTTTGTGTTGCCGACTTTTTCGCCCCCTAAGCGCCATTTTAAGGGCCTCTGATATCCTCACTTCCTCCGCGAAACACTGTACAAGTACCGATTCATGCTGAGTATTCTGAGTGCCGTTGTATCACTTGGGACGAGCCGGCCCAATTAGTGCGTCAGCATATACTTCAGCATGGGTCTCCCAAGAGTGCGACAGTATTAAGACACTCGCCCGTCCACTGTCAAGCCCTTCCAGAGAACCAATAAATCATAAATTAAATTACAATTGTCCAGACTGGGATTCTAATCTGATACCTTTCGCTTCACGGTAGACTCATTAAACCACTTAGCTGCGAGGCTCTCGTTTAAAAAGCTGAAATTTCATCAAGCACGTACTTTCATTGTATTCCATTGCATATAATATAAAAACAGAGCATAAAAGTGTCGAACGTAATAATCCACGACTAAAGTTAAAGTGCAATACAAGTATTACGCTTTCTAAGAAACGAGTCGCGGTGAAACAAAGCAGTTTGCTTAGTTCAAATCCTGGAATTCGTGTGAGCGAAAAGGAATTATACGAGCTCAAGTATTTTTAGAACTATGGGAAAGACGCGTGTATATTACACTCGAACGTTCTCCTTAGTGAAATGTCTCCTATTTTTTTTTGTACAATCGGCGGCAAACGAGCAGGAGGCTCACCTAGGGCAGAGCGGAGCCGCGGGTGCGTTGCCAGCCTTTAAGGAAAGTGTTACGCTCTTTTCTTAAAGGACCCCAAGTCGTATTGGTCTGGATTTATCCCTGCTGGCAGTTGATTCCATAGAGAGGTGGTGCGCGACACAATATGCCTTAAAACACGCTGAGTTGTGGAACGTGTATATTTGAAAGGAGACATTTCACTAAGGAGAGTAACAGTAGAAATAATTTCATCAATTTAAAATTGGTTACGTATAGGTATATCTTATGAAGGAATATAAAAATTACTGACAATCCATACATATTTGATGTAACTTTAATGATACATCGGAAAACAGAGCAGATGGGTCTCCATGGTAAGAGCAAACCGCCGCCCTTGGATAACCGCGCTTTGCACAGAACGCGCTTTGGTTCTGTTGTTGTCTTTTTACGCCGCTCAAGTGACATAAATTCAAGGGCTTACGATATATTCACTCACTCAGCAAAACACAGCACAAGAAACGTTTCAATCTGAGTATTATGTGTTAATGACAACACTGCAAGCGTATCCCCTAATAGTAAGAGATCACCGTGCTTTTGTTGTGTTGCCGGCTTTTTACGCCGCTCAAGCGTCATAGTTTAAAGGGCCTCCGATATCCTTACTCAGCGAAACAGTATAATTACCGTTTCACGTTGAGTATTATTTTTTTTAATGGAGAATCTGAGCTAATGTTATATGAAATAACAAATGCAAAAATTAAAACTTTGAAAACTACACAGCTTTCTTTCAGGAAAGAGTGTTCCTTTATACTCTAAATAATAGGTACTCTATTAACTAGTGACCCGGCAAACATAGTGTCATACAAATTATTTAAGTATGTACTAATATTGAAACAAAAGGGCGTGCTGGTAGACGGGTGAAAAGGAGGGTTGTATATGACAATCAAATCTCAACACAAAATTATAAAAAACGACCATATTAGAACTATTTTTATATTATTACTTAAGGGTATAAAATAATTATCGTCAATTTCTCAGAACTATATACAGAAAATGACGGAATAACTGCTTAAGCCATTTAAGTTTTGCTAACACTGTGACATTATATAAAATTATTTAAATAAGTATGTATAATATATAAATACTGTTGGGATTTCAAATAGCAAAATCACTCACCTTAAAGTGAAATCTATTCTGAAGCATTTCCATCTCCTTGTCTCTTTCCTGCTTGAACTTATTTGCTATTGTCGTCTCGCTTATCGTCTGCTCTTTGTTAAAGAGAGCCGCGAGTTTCCCCTTTATCCCACCACCGACTGAACTCTGACTGATATTATCTTCAGCGAGACTGTCTTTTGAGTTCGTTCGTGTGCTACCCGCACTCTTTGGGGCCTTAGGAGGGGCTGGCTTGGCTGAAAATAACAAATTAGTTAGTTCTACGGTCTACTATTAAGATTTATTTAGTGCTAACGGTGTTTCATTGTGTAAAAAATTGCATTTTCTTGTAATAAACACAACATATTATGAGATAGAATGGAATAACTACTAAATACCATATATGCCAAACAATATAATATTAGATACATTTTCCACTGCTACAATACAATAGATATTTTTCCAATAAAGTAAAATCTCAAATTTTTAAAATCTAAAAAAAATACCGCCTTAATAGAAACTGAAAAATGTACAAATGATATTTTCCATTCATCATTTACCGTTTCATCAAAGTATTATCGCTCGCAGACGTTAAAATATAGAAAAAATTTCTTCATCATTAGGTACTTGAGTAAAAAGTAGTAGACTTGCGTGTTTTGCGTAATTTTTACATGAGAAAAACGATTTTTTTTTTAAATTTTTGATCACCCGTGTTCACCCGTGGGAGAGCTATGCTGCAGCATAGATGCACTAACTGGGCCGGCTCGTCCGAAGTGATACCACGGATATAAGTATTATAATTCCAGGTCAATCCGACCGGATTTACTCTCGTCGACCTTCATTGAACATCTGTCTTTATTCTTCACACTCTTTGTTACGAACGTACGACAAATTACTTAACAGCAGCGATATTTAGGCCTATTTTTTCGAAATTAACCGTTTAATGGAAGAATATCGGTTTGAAACGTGTTCCAGCTTTGATAAACTACAAATTAGTACTTAAAATACTTAAAGAATACCAAACCGCCTTTTATGCTGACGCACTTATTGGGTCGGCTGGTCCGAAGTGAACCACAGGCTCACAGAATACTCAGCGTGAAACAGTTCGTGTACTATGTTTCGCAGAGTGAGTGAGGATATCGGAGGCCCTTAAAAGTGGCGCTAAGTGCCGTAAAAGTTGGCAGCACAACCAATGCGCGGACTATGGTGCGGTTGTCCATGGGCGGCGGTGTTCTCTTTCCATTTAGGAGACCCACCTGCTCAATTGTCCGCTATATAATAAAAAAAATATACTAACGTACTAATATTATAAACGCGTAAGTTTTTTATGCTTGGTAAGAGAACACCGCCGCACATGGACAACCGCACCACAGACCACATTTTGGTTGTGTTGCTGGGTTTTCACGATGATTCAGCCGCATTTTAAAGGGCCTCCGATATCCTCACTCATTCAGCGAAACACAGTACAAGTACCGTTTCAAGTACAACTACCATTTCACGCTGAGTATTCTATGATACCTCTATGAAATGAATCTTCTAAAACTACTGATTGAACTGGATCACGGACTACTATTTAAATATTATTATTATAGGTTTCCATGCGGTTGGCTAGTTCTTTTGTTACAACTTTATTGCCTGTATGACCTAAATTCTAGTTTTTCCAATACAAAGAACGGTACTCTTATTCATCAAAATAAGACACAAATTATATATTGTTACTCTATCATAATCATTTTAGTATGATGAGAGCGTGTGTTTGAATTATAATTTGAAGAAAAAAACCAATTAATTTAGGTTTAGGCTGTGCCGGTTTGACAAATTTTAATATTGAAATATTATTCCAAGTTCGGTTTGAATGATACGAAACAAAAGTTATCGTCAACGTAACCGCGACCCTGCCAGCGCTAGGGCTGTCCATGGGCATAGTACCGCTTATCGCTAAATGAGCCTCCTGCTCGTTTGCCACGGTTTCTATAAAAAAGATACATATATGAATATGTTATAATGAGAGGAAAATGTTAAAACCGCCATTTTCCTATTTTAAAACATTTTTTAAAATGAAAATTCAGAGGCAGACGAGCAGGGGGCTCACTCACTACGATAAGCGGCCTTTCGTCTATGGACCGCGGGTGCGTAGCCGGCCTTTTAGATAAAGGTTGCGCTTATTTTTTGATTTAACACAAATATATGTGATTGATACGAAGGTAATCATAAACTAAATATAATCAATACACTATACATAATAATAAAAAAATTACCAGACAATTCAAGAAATATATAAGTTAAATAACAATTATGCTGCCCTTACTTGGAGATGATTAAACAAGTGTTTCAAAATGACGAAAACGCAATGATTATTTTGAAGAAGTGTTGAAATCATCTTAACAAAAAGAAATTAGGTTTCCATATAACCTCTTACCGGATTTACAAATTTTCCTGCAAATTTTCACATACTGTCACTCTATCAATTGTTTGAGAAATTTGCAGCGAACGGCAAGAAATATATATAAAGACCGATTTAACTTGTAACTCAAACACCAGTCAATAGGTTTCCACACTTAACTACTTAACAACTTAACAGTTAATCATAAAATTTGTACATTAGAGACCGCTGGCTACACACAATCTAATTCATTATTATTTAAAATATTGTTATTATACATTTTTTCTGTGATTTAACGTACACCAGAGTAACCTTTCGCACTTAATCTCAACAGTTAATAATAAAAATTTGTACATTACACATCGCTGGCTACGTAGTTACGTACTGCTTATAATTGATTATTAAGTATTTTTAAAAAAGTTTATCATAGGTTTCACTTGTTCCGTGACCTAACTTACACCAAAGTATCCTTTCGCACTTAAACTCAACACTTAATTATAAAAAAAGTGCATTAGACATTAATATATTATTTTTAAAAAAGTTTATCACACATTTGCTCTGTGATTTGACTAAAACCAGAGTACTGCCGCACTTAAAATTAACAATTAATTATAAAAAATTGTAAATTGGACAGCGCTAAATCATTATTTTAAAAAAAGATATAAATTTGTTTCATTATATATAAGGCTTTTGAAGGCTTACATTTTTTTTCACACACAACTGTCGCCGCACGATTCACAAGGAAAGCCTTCGCGAGACGAGCGCTCAGCGCCAGACAAAATGTTGGATTGACAAACGCAAGCCGAAAGAGCTAATGACCCAATCAGTCAATATTGCACACTTCCGAGACAACGCTGCGGAACGGGCGACTATTTAACCTGATCATAGTATCTGGCAAGTATTCAAAACCTCATTAAACATGGTAATTTTACCATCACGATATGAGGACCTTAAAAAAGGCGTACCTGTCCCATAAAAACCGAAAAGGTTGCTGCAGAAAGGAGTGTAAATTGACTGTTAATCCCAGGTGAGCTTTCTAAGTAGTGAGGCGAAAGCTTGCTTTTATATCAAAATATCTAGATTTTTTACTTTTGTTATATTAAAATACATATAAAAATATGTTGTCTGACTCTCAAGATTTTAAAGAGAGTGCCTTTATAAGTATCATAGTTTAAAAATCGCAATCCTAACATGTGACGTTGTTCTCAAAATTAATAAATAATTATCACCTTTTGCTCTTTATAGGACAAAAATACCAATGGTACCATAACAAATCATTTGGTTCACATAGGCTTTTAACTTATTCTGGGTTCAAATACCGCGGAAACAATTTTGTCTATAGGATTGCACGTGGCATACTCATCTGACTTAAACACATTTAGGCTAAATAATATTAATAATAAGAAATATATAGTTTTCCAAACTAACAGATTTTTCATTGGAACAATTATCCTTTGTAAATGTTGTCCTTAACCCGGCATGCCGTCACAGTGATCCAGTGTTTGTCATTGTGCCCATCTCCGAGTTGTCAAACGAGTTTTAATACGCAGCGCAAAAACGTTCCTAGCCTACATACATTTCTATATTATACAACATTCATCTCAAATATCGTTGCAATACTTAATGTCTAATATATCTGTCACTATCACATTTATCGCATTTGTTGTTGCAAAAACGAGACAGAACACTTCTTAGGTCTTATTTTAAGCCGCGTTTATGTCGCAAGATATGAAAAGGCGCGAGTATCGCAGATCTTTATATTTGGTATAGCGAACAATGGAGCTAGTGGGTCTCCTATATGGTATAAGACCACAGCCGCCAATTTTTTTTAATTAGCTAAAGTAACGACATAATTTGTGCTTTGCCTGAGTTCCGGAAAGTTGTATGAAAATGTCATTGACGACGGTTTTATAATGAACAAATATAATAGAAAAAAATCTTGATATCTTTAGATGTCACATACTTGGGGCGGTTAATACAAACATTAATGGCTTCTAACATATCCGTGAGAGAGCAATGCTGACGCATTAATTGAGCCGGCTCGTCCGAAATGATACCTCGGGCACACAGAACACAGAATGACACAGTAAAGTGTTGCGCTGAGTAAGCGTAAAAAGCCGGCAACAACACCAAAGCGAGGATTGTTGTGCGGTTGTTTATGGGCGTCGAATTTCCTACCATAGACACCCATTCCCTTCTATATCAGAAATCGCAATAAATAAACCAGTACTTCCAATACAATAACGTCTAGGTCCACCGCGCTTTTGCTAGCCCGTATCAATGTCGCGCGGGCAACGTTTCGCGCATCAGTGGCGCTGCGCCCGCGTCGCGTTTCTAAACAGCTGATGGTTACACTTGACGGTTGAACGCTCCCCTAAATACCTATTCTTACCCAATCGACACACAAACCAATCGTGAAATAAAACGAATTACATGATTATAATATTATTTGAATGTTCTCACTCTAGATCCGTGTTCTGTAAAGTGTGTCCCGGCACATTGTTGTAGCTTGATCGGTACCTCAGAAAATAAGATTGTCTTATAACTTTTCCTTACTAATAAGCAAAGGCAAGACAAAATACTTGGGTACACTGTATATATCTTCACGCAAAGTCCGGAGCGAGAGGTTTTTGTTTCATTGTTTTGGCAATTAATGAATAAATGTTAATTAATAATTACAGAGGATGTTTTTTATTGTTTATGTATTGTATACCTTTAAAAATTTACCTTTTCGTAGATGCACCTTGCACGCAAAAAGTTTGCAGAACACTGTTCCAGATCAGCACGGTTCATAAGAGCGAGTCTACTCATACTAGACACGTTTTCTAGCAACAGCTACAAGTTATATAGATCATGATTAAATTTAATCGTCCAATTAATAATGAACCGAACATTAACTTGCAACATACAACGATTTAGAGGTAGCTAGATAATTCTTATCATAAAACTATTGTATTTATAATGTAGATATAACCTATCGACGCTGTGAGATAAGTATGTGCAATACTTTTTTATGTGATGCTTATTTATGGTACAATTGTTTATAGTGTTACAGAAAAATAGGGATTTGCTGAGGAAGGGTGGACATATAGAACTATAGGTACTCAGACCCGTGGTCAAGCCTGTGGCTCGCCCCAAAAGACCGTGTGCTATAAGCAGTGAAAGCTGTGTGGCCGGTAGCAAATACCCCTTCCCAAAAAAAATGAAACCCGTGGAATAGCCACATTGAAGCATATGCGGACTCGTCAGAAGTGAACACGCGGGCTCATAGAATACCAGCTTGAATTAAGTGATAATATCAGATGCGCCTAAAACTCTACCGCCCAAGTGGCGTAAAAAGCCGACAATACTACCAAAGAACTATAACTATCCTATAACTTAAAAGACCGCAACGCATCCGCACTTCTGCTGGGGCTAAGAATAATATCTAATGGACCGCTTATAATAGGATAGCTTCCTGTTTGTTTTTCTCTTGATTTTTATAAATTATTACAAAAGATCCTTCAAACAATCGGCTTTGTTGAATGACAAGTCACATAATTACAACAATTAACATACAGACAATGCGCAAAACATTATTAGTACCTGCAAAGAAATCTGAATTGCATTACACAGAGAGATAAGGCATGCCTTCAAGTCTATAATTCTTAGTATCAACTATACAATACATATTGAATTGTTAGGTTTGTTTTAAGAGATTTTTGACAATATGAGCCTTTTAGAGTAATTTACGTTTTAAAAGTAATTCTCATTGAATTATACAGAGATAAGACACGTTTAACTTACAAGTAACGATAAAAAGTTTACAATATTGAATAGTATGTCTGTTATAATGAATATTTTAGACAATTTAAAAGTTCATATGTATGGTTGTATGTTTTAAAAGTTCTCTTTTCCTTACATCTTTATATCAAGTAAGTAGTAAAGTTGCTGATGGGATTAAATTTAACAATAATTTTATAACGCAAAAAACGCATAAAACTATATATTTCATAGGATATGAGGACCCTGAAATTATACCGCTCGAGTGGCGTAAAAAGCCGTCAACACAACTAAAGCGCGGTTGTCTATTCGCGGCAGATGTATAACAATGAACCCTTTATCAAATATTATCTCTTTCTATAACTGACGTGCTTTTATTGTTGTTAAAACGAGACAGTACGATATTAAAAGATCTGACATTAGCACGCTAAGAACATTCTAACAGATATAAAATCAAAATCACATTAAAAACCGCAAAAAAATACATTATCTCTATTTGTTTGATACATATGGCAGTTAATCTTGACTAAACAAATAAATACTGACCTGACCATATGTGCTAATACTAAATACGAATATTCCCAGCGGGTGGTACATTGTCAAAACAGATAATAAAAATACTTTTTCAAAATAAAAATTGATATTAAAAGTGATATTATAAAATATATCAAAACAACTTGGAATTCACACGGCACCACATAGGTCTTAGGTAATTGATACCTAACGGTGATATCTAACAATATAATCTAGACTCGGTGTATTCTGAGCTGTATTATTCGCTTATTGTGCACTCTACGTGAAACCAGTCGTGTGATTATCCGGTCAATACTAATAAAATAAATACGATATAGAATAATTAAATGTATACATTTATTATGTCAATTCTCCTATTTATACAGAATACTCAGCATGCAACGGTACTTGTACTGTGTTTTGCAGAGTGAGGATATCTAAGGCCCTTAAAGTGCCGCTTAAGCGTCGTAAAAAGTCGTCCATACAACCAATACGCGTCCTGTGGCGCGGTTGTTCATGGGCGGCGGTGTTGTTACCATATACGACACCCATCGGTTCCGTTATCTGTTATAGAATATAGAAATCTTATTTATTTCCTACTTTAAAACTTCACAATATCTATTTATATCTGTCTACTAAACTAAATATCTACACATAACTTCTTTCAAATATTTCAAAACATAAATTACGTAGAACATGTCAAACTACATAGGCTATATACGACAATCATATAATCCACTGAAATTAACCAAAACAGTAAACAAACAATGAAAAACCTGATTTAATAGGAGAGCTTTTTGTTATAGCGTATATACTAAGTCTAGTTCATACGGTGGTGTTTCATCTAAGTATGTGCGGCATAGAAATTTTAGAAATATGAATGAAAAATATTGGAAGGCATTGAAAATATTGTCCAATATTTTAATATTAGTATAAAGATGTGTGTGCAAATCACACACGATAGAAATGAAACTTTTGAAAAGGTCAATTCTTTTCAGCCCTTAGTTTTCGGCATATTTTCAAATCAATTGCTCTTGCCTGCTGAGTTTGGACTGGACTCGACTTTTCGTTTCATCCAGCTTAAAATCACAACGATTCTAAAGTTTAACTCCAAAAAAAAAGTCTTTAACGAGTAAGCTTAATTGAGAGTTATATAGCAAGCTCTCACAATACCGGAAATAAAACTAGAAGTCACATAGTTGTCCATAATAACATCAACAATGGAGGCTGGCTAATGGATGGGGTGGCATCAGCTGTTATGAATGTTAACCGTTACAAAATTATACGTTTCAATGTTTTTAAAACGCCGTTACTACAATTACCTATAATTATAGGCGAATTGGGAACTTTGTTTTTTTCATGGAAACGGTAGCAGACGAGCTGGAGGCTCACCAAAGGTAAACGGTCGTCCGCCCATGGACACCCTTGCGGGGCCGCGGGCGCGTTGTCGGCTTTTAAGGTACGCTCTTTCCTTGAAGGTCTTGAAGTCGTGTTGATTTGGAAATAGCCCTGCTGACAACTGATTCCACAGACATCTTTTTCTTTGTATTTGTATTTGAAACTTTGAAGTATGATACTTTTTATATATATTTCGTGGTTTAGAAAAGGGATTAAAATTACCAAGTGCCAGTTGTGTCGAAATGAAATAACAGATCAACTGCACTAAATTTATCTTAATACTATATGCATATGAAAACGGTGGGAAACGAGCAGGACTCCTCCGCCCAAGGACATCCCCAGACCCTAAAGGGCGCGCATGAAAATTATCTTATTAGGAATTTATTATTTTTCTTTATGTGTGTGAAACTTTTATCAATGCAACATAATGGTTTGGATAAATGAATAATTTGAACAGTTCAACTAAGCAAAACTCATTTAATAAAACTATATTCAAATAGGGATATTATTTTTCTTTACGTATAGGTGAAAATTGGACGTTTAATAATTAATACGTAATTTAGATTAACAAATCAATATAATCGAAGAGCAACTTGTATAGTTAGAACTTAGTGAAAACTGTTTCCACAATTAATACAGGCTATGTATGTACTTCCTTGAAAAAAAAGGAAATATTTTAAATATTTCCTTTACCTACCTATTACAATGTTATTTCAATTATCAGCAACAGCCTTCGCAAGGCAAGCTCTCCGCGTTTCCTCCTAATTCTCTCGCTGTTCGCGGCAACTTCGAGAGAAAGTCGTCAACACAAAGTTATCGTACAAGGATGTGCAAAATGAAATAACGAGGCTGTAACCCACATAGTGCAAAAAAATGTTAAATAAGAAAGTTTTGTTTGCTATCAACATTGCAGTGGCAATTTTATTATCAAGGCACAGGCATGAGAGCACTTAATTCAATATACGGTGTGATCTAAAAATATATATTTTTTATAAAATACCGGACAACGGAGCAGGCGGGTCTCCTCTATGTTGGAACCGCGCTAGAATCCGCGCTTTGCTTGTGTTGCCGGCTTTTTACGCCGCTCATGCGGAATAATGTCAAGGGCCTCCGATATCGTCATTCACTCAGCGAAACAGTACAAGTACCTACTGCTTCACACTAGACATAGAATCAAATGACAAGGAAAAAGTAGTATAAAAACAGTAGCTCGGAGTGGCTTTTCCAGCAGTGAAACATTTTTAAAACTATACATGTTCGTCATTCATAACCAAATCTATAAGAATACCAATACAACAAATGGACTATTATTATCTTTATAAAGAACACTACAAAATGTTATAAATTGTGGGAGAGCCATACTGAAGCATATGATGACGCACTAATTAGACCGGCTCGTCCGAAGTGATACCATGGGCTCACAGAACACTCAGCCTGAAACGGTGCTTGTATTGTGTTTTGCAGAATGAGAATATCGGAGAGCCCTTAAAATTGCTGCTTAAGTGGCGTAAATAGCCGGCAACATAAACAATGCGCGGACTGTAGCGCGATTATTCATGGGCGGCGGTGTTCTCTTACAATATAGGAGACCCACCTGCTCCGTTGTCCGCTAAAGAATAAAAAACAATTAGAGTAATTTCTTATTTCGTAATGTCACACTTTCAAAGATATAATTCTTTAATTTCTACCTATATACAGAAAAGAAGCAAAAATAACGTCAATATTTTAATGCTATTAGTACATCGGTACATTACAAACTAAAATGATGGATGAAGAGATCGCGGAAGCGTCGTATTTAGCGCCCCCAATTCAAAATTCAAAATAACACCTGCTATTGCGCTGTCACCGTTACGAACAGACACCGTCAAAGCCTCAATTTGAAACCTTTTTACGTGTCGCCGACATTTGCAACGATAAAAAGATCCTTACCGTCCGTCTGTCGGTCAACGAACCTTTATTTAATTATAGATGGTCTGATAAGAAATATTCCGCGAACACGACTCTGCATAGTCATCATATCTTTCGGCGGTACGTGATGGACATTGCGAATCGAGTTTCGCTACTCTAGCTGTATTTATTGTATTTTATAATCAAATGAACCAACAAATGCACGATATAATAATTGTATTTAATTGTTTAATAAAATATAGATTTTCATATACACATACAATAAAGACAAGACAACGTATTATTTTAAGAATAAGTTTTGTAATTGCAAGACGGGCTGGTTTCCGCAACTCGACGACATTATTGTGCCTATTTTGCGTAGCGTAAGAATTAAGACTACCTTTCTTATGGACTGTAAATAAAATAAAGGCTTTACACCATGTGTTAATCCAAAAATGGAAACTTTGTTTTATTATATGGTATTTAATTACTATATGAAATATAACTACAACTTAACTAAAAAGAGAAAAACAACAATTAAATTCAATTAATTAAATTTACATTTGCTTCAGTAATATTTTCTTATTAGCTTTATCTGCTTTACAAAAAAAACCGTATTTTCCATGACGTTTCGCTGAGTGAGTGAGGATATAACAGGCGCGTAAAAATGCAGCTTAAGCGGCGGTGTTCTCTTACCATATAGGAGATCCACCAGCTCCGTTGTCCGCTATATTATTAAAAAAAAATAGTCATGAACAGGCCGAGACTAAGACGTTCTTAAGTGATTATAACGGAAAATAATCAAAATCTTTTAGATGTTTCTGATTATGACTTATTATATGTGGTTGACAATAAAATTATTTATCATTTTACCGACACAACAAACCTAACAATCAAATTTCTGTCGTTTCTGTGTAAAAAATACGTACCCAGTACCCGCAGACAGAGATAAGCCAAATGCCAATGCCATATAAACGTGTATTGAAGTTGAATGCAAAAAAACAAACCAGTATATTTAGAGACGATTGTTGTTATGGCAATATTCAAACAACTTTAACAACGAACTCATAGCTACATAGGAATAACAACAGTTTAAAACTTTATTTTAATAAACACAACGCACCCGCGTCTCGACATGGGCTGGTGACTAAGATCAACCGACATTTTTTCGAATGACTATTTCGCTGTGTATGCCATACGGCCATTGCAGGTGAACGCGGACTAAGTGGCGAGAGGGACAGCTTGCCGAGAGTGGGTTTTACCACGACTAGAACAAGGGCGTCTCCTGCGAGACTCGAACCTCAACTTGACCGTCGTGGGGAAAGACCGACGGCTTATCGAAGTTGAGCCTCCTGCTCGTTTGCCTCTCCATTTTATTAACTTAACCTCGGCAGGACAGCAGGTGCGTTGCCGGCCTTTAAGGGATACGTACGCTCTTTTTTTTAGAGGTATCCAATTTGTATCGAGGTGAAGCAGTTGAAACTTAGTTGTTATGAGTTTTAATATTACTACAACATTCTTAACTATAATTAATTAATCATACAAGTATTTATTAAACTGGAAAAAAACAGAGACAATTACAGGAATTATATATATATATAATATAATAATAATAAATAATTATAATATAATAATATTATATATAATTATACGCAATTGTAGATTATATAAAAAAACACGGTTAAAGTAAATTTATACGAATATTAGTGATTAGTGAAGCCAGCAGACGCCACCCTATGAACCCCCACCAACCTTGGGACCGTCAAACCCGAAAATCCGTTACTCTAAAAACATAACCCGCCATTTCATTAGTCGGCACAGTCATCGTCTTTTAAGTATTATTACGAATCATTATTATGGAAAAAATTAATCGATATTTTTTTCAATTCAGGCTAACTTAAACTTGCAATCATAATAAGTCATCATAATTGCTAAATAGTCACTTAGTAATCGGAAAACACTTTAAAACTAATAAAATAAAACAATACTTTAATTAAATACTGTTTACGGACTCGCTAAATATTATTTCTGATCTCAAAAAGGCATCACTAAGGCTGACATTACAATGTTTCAGACATTGAAGCTCTTCATCCTAACCCAATCCATTATGAATACTATACGCCATGCATATATAACTGTTTTAATTAACAGTTTCCCTGTTTTTATTGTATAGCGGACAACGGTCGATCTCTATGGTAAGAGATAACCACCGCCCGCACCACAATTCGCGCTTAGTTGTGTAGCCGGCTTCAACGGTGTAATTTCAAGGGCCTCATAACATCAACGAAACATAGTACAAGTACGCTCACGCTGGTATTATATATACCATACATACCATTTATTAATCTACTATTAAAATATCAAAAAAATAATCTATAATAGAATACCAGCGTTAAAAAGTAGTTGTACTATATATGGCTGAATTGAATAGCATTACCGTAAACAGACTGGAGTAAAAATCCATAATCAAAACCATGGATTACCACCGTTGTCCATGGGCACACTTTACCATCAGGAGACTCGCCTGTCTTTACCATTATATAATATAACAATAGTAAGAAAAATACGAATTTCACATTGCGATAGACACCTACTTATCTGAGTAGATCCCATATCACGGAAAAAACCTTTCGGATTATATACCTTTCAACATTTATAATCTGTAGTCTGATGGACGATTATGAATCTCATTAGATAGTGACTTTACGATTAGGAAAAATTAATTCTCACAGGCATCACACTAAGCATTTGAGTGACATCCACCGGTCCTAAACCTAAATAATAATTTGCATAAACTTGTGTACGTACATTTCGATCGTTTACGCAAATGCCGGCTCTAATTGTGAACCATTAGCAATCCTTGTTCCCGCTAAATTCTAAAAAACTATATTTTAAAAACATTAATCTCCATTTTTGTAATAGAATAAAACTTATTTTTATATTAATCTAGGATATCAGCTATCTCAACACCAAGCTGAAAAAGAAATACCGCTTATGTAGCGTAAAATTGCCGGCAACACAACTAATGCGCGACTGTCCATGGGCGGCGGTGTTCTCTTACCCGAGGAGGTCTCGTAGGAGACCCGCCTGTTTCGTTGTCACTATACCATTAAAAAAAATATCCGAATCGTATTGAGTTATAAATGGTTTAACTAACCCGACTTTATTTTATAATAGTTACTACAATACTTAAGTGTAGTATGAAGTGGTGGCTGTGTCTACAGGTTTTCTAGTGTGGAGGAATGGTTCAATACTCTCAATTTTGTAGAACAAAGAAATATATATAATTAATGTAAATATATATGTAATAATACAAAATGTAATGACATGTAACTTTCTTGTTATAAAGAAATGTATTATATTGTATCGTAATATGTCTTTACATACTTATTTATACACTCTTTAGATCTACGAACCAAATGTCATATTGTTTTGAATGCTAAAAACTTAAATTAAATATTAAATTGAGGTGTGTTATTAATAGACTTCTAATGCCGTTTCTTTATTTATGGGTAAGATTGATAGAGTAATTTAAGCGAAGATTGTATTACTGTATCTACTCGATAAATATACTTAATTATTTTCGTAGAAACAAATTGAAGTTTATTTATACATATCGAAATTAGTTTTAAATTAGTGTCTTACATAATATTTATTAATGCGTATACTTAAGCCGCACTTAAGGCATTGCGAAAGTTATTAATAAATTAATGTCAATCATTACATTAATGAACTTTACTCAAACTTTTAACAGCTGTCTCATTTTAGCAACAACAAATTGCGAGCGAGACTGACAGAATGTTTAAGACATTTTTTCAAGTAGAACAACTTTATAATAGGGTTAATTTACTAAACCAATGTTTCTTAATCGGATTAAAGTATTAAGTAACATACATTGGTTTCAAGGTAATATGTAGCAGAACTATTAACAGCTTTTTAAAATAATTAAAATCGGTAATTGTCCAAGGAATATTCATAAGCTTCAAAGGAACTAAATCACTATGAGTCATACATTTCTCACGTTGAAATTCTTTGAAACAAATTACTTAAGCCTAATACATACTTCTAAAACAATTATCGTTTAATTATTATTGTCTGTTAAGTGGTAATAAAAGGAAAAATCCGGTTTTATTTATGACAAATCGACGCTAGCCAAGTTGTGTCCAAATTCAAACGAGTAGTATTATATAAAATCTATAAAAGATAAAACCTCTACGCGGTGGGAAAAAGAAAACCTTACTTTGACCTTTTCATAATAAATTTTTGTCAACTTAAAAGAGGAGTGGACCAAGGCAGAGAAAAGCGAATCCGAACAAAAACGTCAAATTTAATACATCGTTTTTAATATTTTTGAAGATCAGTTAAAATAAAGATTTTACATAAACTGGTAGGTAGGTACCTATATTCTGACGTCCTGAATTATCAAAATCACTTAAAACCGCAAACGACGCACAAAATTCTTAGTAAAATAAATGTTGTTTACTACAATGCATGTAATAATAAGGATGAATAAATAATTATTTGTACATAAAATATGTTTTCACTTTAGTCGGTATTTATGACTCAACATGGGCCTATTTGTTGTCTACCTGCTATAGAAAACCATTGTAAGTGCCGCTCAAAATATGTAAAAACAATGAAACACGATAAAACACCGTTAGCTCCGGTAATGGCCCAGCTGGGTCGCCGGTCCGTTGCCGGCGCTGCTGAGGCTAGGGGTGTCCATGAGCGGAGGACTGATAGCCAGCTTTTTAGTACACAGAAATAAACAGTACTCACCTTTCTCGCCGTGCAGAGTTTTCATCGAAGGCGCGAGTCCGAAAGGCGCTTTCGGCACTATTATCGCACCCTTGTTCTTCTCGAACAGGGCCTTCCTCTCCCGTAGGGACATTTCAGCGGGGTCCTTCGCCTTGGGGCTGCTGCCACTTTCGAACATCGCCGCCTTCGACAGCACAGAACTCCTATCGACACCGGTATGCGCCAGCAATCTCTTCACAACCGGGCTGCTCGGTGTATCTTTCGCTTTGGAAGCTTCGCCTGTCTCGTCCGCAGCGTTCTCCTTGTTCTTTTCGCTTTCATCGCGCGGCGGCGTTGGCGCTTTGTACTTTTTGATAGACGGCCTCTTAGCGATTGCAGGCGGCGCGGCCACCGCGCTCGCCATACTGGGGGCTGAATGTGCACTGAGGGTTGCGGCGTGCGGCGTCTGTCGGGCACGTTCGTGTTTCGTCGGGGCGAATTCGTATACGAGCCGCGATTGGGTGGCGGAGACCCGGCGGTAGCCCGCACCCTCCTACGATTGGACAATGGTGCGGTTCGTTCACGTGCGTATCGACATGGTATCGTGGCCGAGACCGGGACGACGCGGTTGCATCATTACGTCTTAATGCGAGTGTTAACAATGGATTGGATTAATGATCAAACGGTGACGGTGTGCAGCCGTGGTTCGCGCGTGGCGTCTCCGAGCCGACTGGGCACATGTGCGGAACTCGTTTCACTTGAGTTTTGCAATGTGCACCGCGTATTAAGTAATTTCGGCGGCTGATGGGTACGCGAGATGCGGTTGGGAGTTTAATCAAATTTGATGTCGCGGCTTTGCTATCTATCTAAATGTAGTATTCATCTTATTTTTAATCATTTTTATTAAATTTAAAATAAAATATCCGTTATTTTAATACCACGCCGAGTATGGGTACTTTATTTAACAAATGCATCCTGCCTACCATTGTTTTTAATATTTTATACTAAAGCTACTTTCCTAGTAAACCATTAAGATAACTATTTAGAATTATTTCTAAATATGCAGCGATTAGTAAAAATTTCCTATATCGTTCTGTCTACAGAATAGTTTGTTAATTTTAATTAATGTTTTCAAACGATGCCTTCTGCTTATTTTTTATTTTTTCAATTTGTTCTTTTAATGTAATATTTTGTATTCGTGGCCCAGATTTTTTCTTTTATTATATCTGTTTTGTGTGTATAAGAGATGTATTTTTAAACTTACCTTTACAATTTTTGTGTATCCTAATTTTTATTCTTATTTTGTTATGTTTTCTTGGTAAGTTTAAAATAAATAGGACCTAAAAAATACCAAACTAAATCGTTTCTAAAGGCATCTCACACAAAACAAAATCACCTAAAATTACCTACCTAGTACGAACAATAGCATATGTTTCGCTTATAATTCACAATAAGCTATCAGTAAAATGATTAATACCATAAAAAATATAATAAAACTTCTTTGTCCTTTTTAAGCTGCATAATACTGATCGTCATACCGAAACCCTATTCATGGGTGACCGGGTTAATCCACTGCGCTAGATCACTGCGACGATTTTAGTATCGACCCACATAAGATTTGTGTTAAACGGTTATATTTAACTAAATACACAATGAACAATAGTATTGAGAAACAAAGACGAAAAGGCCGGCAACGCACCCACAGCACAGTTAACTCTTGGGATTAATGGCCGGTAAACCACTTGTTCTAGGTGAGCCCTCTGATCGTTCTACTCGATTTTTATTTCAACAAATGTATTATTTTTGATGATTTGATGGCCGTAGAAGGATGAAAATTTAGGGTATATTTTCATGCTAAATTATAAAAGAATAGAATTAATAATTTATAGAATAAATAAATAAAAATATTATATTCCTAATATGATAATAGTATAATACTCACAAAATTATTGAAATTCTCATTCAAATTTTCATTTTTAAGTAATATATTTCTAAGTGGTTTCTTGTTAAAACTGTAACTAAACTAAACTGAGTTTAAAATGCTGTACATTTTCACATAATTTGCAATAAATCATACATATTATATTTATTGTTATTAAATAAAGAATTTTAATATATTAACGAGAATTTTATTAATTCACGAGAATTTAATATATTAAAAAATAACTGACTTCAACGATTCGATATTAAATGGTACCTATACAAAAAAAAGTTTATAATTTCTCTTATTAATATCCGGCTAAAGATGTGTTACAAATTATGTTAAGTATGTTAAATTGGTGTGTCTATTATCCAATTGTTTGAAACTTATCCGAACTCCATATTAATGTTGTTGAACTCTGTCCCATTTTTGATTAATCCATGCTTATTACATACTAGCTGATCCGGTAAGACTTGTTTATATTTTTATGGTGTAGCGGACAACGGAGCAGGTGGGTCTCCTATTCGGTAAGAGATGCTATGCGCCCATGGACAACGGTGCCGTAGTCCGCGCATTGGTTGTGTTGCCGGTTTTCTACGCCGCTTAAGCGACACTTTCAAGAGGCATCAATATCCTCACTCACTCAGCGAAACAGTAGAGGTACCGTTTCACGCTGAGTATTTGGTGAGCCCGTGGTATCACTTCGGACGAGCCGTCCCAACTAGTGCGTCAACATATGCTTCAGCACGGCTCTCCCACAGATGAATATTTTTACGCCATATAAATCATACCTAGCCACGACACGTTTTCATAAAAAAAATCTTACAAATTCGTCAATTACTTGCCGAGCCAATACAAACAAACCAACAATCAAATATTTTCTCTTTATAATATTGGTACAAATTATGATTACGATATGTACCCATAAATGCGATCTTTAAATATTATGATAAAATTGTACCGTTGACCGTTCAATACAAGATGACAAGAAGTGATCCATAAAATAAAGTTCAACGTCCCGACCGCGATCCTAGTAAAAAATTGCAACCGGCTTCCGAAGCAAAAACTCAGTTCAACGAACTGACAACATAATTATATATTATCCAAAATGCCGATAAGATTAATGGATAAATCTTGCATATTATACTCTAATAAACTCGATTTTTTATAGTATCTAATTAGTAAGTTATAATTGATAACATATTATACAAAGTGACCGGCAACACACCCACAGCTATGCAAGGGCAATGGGTGTCCATGGGCAACGGACTGCTTATACCAGGTGAGTGCATCCTAACCTGAGGTCTGCCGATCTCGAGGAACCATGAGTGTATGTATGGGAGCCCGCGGTGTGATCTCTGGACCATACATAAATGGTAATCATAATTAAAATAATTTCTTTTTATGTTATTTATTTAATTAAGAAGTTCTTGAAAACTGTCCTTGAATGAGTAGGAGTTCGTGGTTCAAATAGGTTGGTAACCACTATACTAAGTGAGCCTGTCATAGCTGTATTGCCCGCAGCAAAATCCCTTTTCTTTATAGACATATTCGTCCTTGGACTTCTCTAGCCCTTTAAGATTAGCTTTAAGAGTAGCCGTATAGCATACAGCTACCCGTTTCACGCTAAGTATTCTGTGAGCCCGTGGAATCACTTCGGACGGGATGGTCCAATCTATGCTTCCGCATATGAAATTGCCTGGTGAAGATGACGACAAGTATTTCATACATTCATCTCTCGCCGAACTATTAATATGATATAATTTTTTATAAATCAGCTCTCGTAACACGTTTTTTTTCACGCAGACGAAACCACAGAACTAGCTAGTGAGCGTAGGTACGTATTAAATCAATGTCACATAGGCGACATTTGAAAAAATACACATCCGTAAATAGATTCTATTTAGATAGAACCCGCATCTACGAACAAAACTATTAACAGACATAATTTATTTTAATTTTAAGGCGTCGCTGTGAAATTGTTTGATAAGAATAAATATATCTGTTACTATGAAAATTATAGCCGTTTTAAAAGAATCTCTTGTCCTTTTTAAAAGGAGATGGCTCCATGTATATATATATATTTTGATTTTGACCTCTTATCTCGTCATACGTGAATCGTACGTGATTTTTTTACCTGAAGGAGGTGTCAAATGAAAGATTTATAACTGCACAAAATATAAAACAAATCAAAAATTATTTATTTATCGTAAGATTTAACAATCTTGATAATTGATGGGCTCACAGAATATTCAGCGCGGAACGGTACTTGTACTGTTTTTCGCAGAGTGAGTGAGGTTATCGGAGGCCCTTAAAAGTGCCGCTTAGGCGGCGTAAAAAGGCGGTAACGCAACCAATGCGCGGACTGTGGCGCGGTTATTCATGGGCGGCGGTGTTCTCTTACCATATAGGAGACCCACCTGCTCCGTTGTCCGCTATACTATAAAGAAATCCCTCAGTGCATTTCTCAAGATAAACTCAAATAACATACCGTTATACAAACTCAATCATCAGCTGCTTAAGAAAGCACAGCCGACGAAATAATATATCGGTAGGAATCAACTGGGGTCAAGAAGTAATTTTATAAACGAATGTACTCTCAACTCACAAATATAAGACCCTATGTGTTATACGTACACAATTATAAATAATATTCTCATGCATATACAAGATCATCTCAGATGACTATCATTTGATGCGGTCGCCAATAAACAGAAATAGCCACAAAAACTTTAGGAAACTTAAGAGGGCAATAAAGTCGGTAACAAAGAGCTTTCAAGAAACTCCGAGGTGGTCGTAATGTTGTATTTTTGGAGGCGAAACAAAGGGGGATTGAAATGAAAACGTGCTTGAGGCTAAACAGATTTTCACGGTTGGATAATTGTGAATTTTAAAGAGGTAATAAGTTTTTATATCGTGGACCTACAGGAGAACAAACATAGAAGCCTTCAAAAAAACACAACGTACATTTCCCATAAAGGGCGACACCGCACTCGCGGTCAAATTGGAACTTATGTTATACAATATAGTTATATACAGTTATATAAACAATACAGTTTCATCGGTATCACTAATGTTTCTCGTTCTACAATTGAGAATTTTCAAGGAATTTTGTGCCGCACACAACCACTCTATGGAAACTGTCCTGAAGAAGTATTTCTAAACCAATACGACATAGAGGCTTTCAAAAACACATCGTACCTTTCTCTTAAAAGACGGCTGCACACCCACGGTAAATCACCTCAATTTTTAACTAAAATTTTTAATCCGACGGTTTTTATTCTGATCGCATCTATAAAACCCTAAAAATATATCTATACGTGTATTTCCCCCTTTTTTGGCATGGTTGCACTAATTTCTAAACCTCGTGGACCTTTATTGCAATGAAGTGTCAAACGAGAGATATTTAAGATTTCTATGTCGATTGACTACTTTTATAACTTTTTTCATATATTCATACGTTTCTCGTTTTACGCCAACAATTAAATTAATCGCATTCACTCTTACCGAGTGCCTCGACCACCCAAAAGCGTAATAAAACATTTTGTGAGCCCATTCATTGTTGCGTCTTATCGTTATGGGCACGTCTTATCGCGACACATCTATATGTAACGATTTGTACGGCTAAAAGGCACGTCATTTGAACCAAAGAATACGTATTGGACTCAATATATAGACGAAAATTAAAAGACAAGAATTTTATGTCCAATCAGAGGCAGAATAGTTTCGTCCGTAACACATAGTTGTATGTTGTTCCACGACTGAGCGTTTTTTAAGGCTTATGATGCCGCGCCCCGCCACTCTGTGAAATCAGCTGCCTACAGACATTTTTTAAAGTAATACTGCTCGGAGGCCTTAAAGAACAGAGCATATCTAACACTGAATGCAAATAACGCATCCCTATTCAAGCATGTAATCAATGGGGAGTGCCATCTTGGGGGATGTCCATGGGCGGAGAGCCGCTTATGATAGGCGAGCCTCCTGCTTGTTTGTCCCTGCTTCCATAAAAAACATTCGTATTCATTTACATATTATAAAGTCATGGCAAACAGCCAACATTTTACTACTTCTCAGATAGTACACACCTAAGTGCAGTTATTGAAAGCAAAAGTAACCGCAAAACAAAATAGTATGCAAATTTGCTACGCAATAGTATCTCTTTAGTATGCACCGCGAGTGCTGTTTAAATTGTCACCCAATGCGACACTAATCATAGATTAAACAGAAATGGCGTAGAGATGAATAATATTTTTATTTTTAATTATTTCTCTTATGGAACAGCGGACAAAGGAGCAGGTGCGTCTCCTGTATGGAAAGAGAACACCGCCGCCCATGACAACCGAGCCACAGGCCACACTCTAGTTGTATTTCCGACTTTTTTACTCCGCTTATGCAACATAATTTAAAAAAAGTTTGAACCCTCTTGCGTTTATTTTTTTTAAACTTTATGGATGCCAATATTTTTGCTAAAAGCAAACCTAAATAAAGAAACTAAATGCTGAATTTAAATTGTTATCTCTCAGGTAGTAAAAATGCTTTGTATCTGATATTAATATTGACAAGGTAATGGTACACGAACAACGCATTTATGTGCACTTCAATGGTTTATGTAAGTATTTACATATTGGATAACAACAAAGGCATATCTTTTGATATAACTTTGATTAAATATTAAATTATAGTGAGAAATATAAGAAACGCGACTCCACGTAACTTCCTATTCTGATTGCCGATACAGCAGGCGCCGATTCTCAAATCGTAATACTAATTCAGGGTTATCTTTCAAACCAAAAACAGATATACCAGTTAAATACTCTTATACAATACAGAATACTCGACGTGAATCGGTACTTGTACTGTGTTTCACTGAATGAGTGAGGATATCGGAGGCCCTTTAATATGCCGCTTAAGTGGCGTAAAAAGCCGGCAACACAACCAATGCGCGGACTGTGGCGCGGTTGTCCATGGGCAGCGGTGTTCTCTTA
>DWCF01001954.1:0-26631 GCA_018230265.1 Delias oraia | reverse complement strand
TCTTCGGCAAGATTTTATTTATTAATCGGCCTTCCTTCCATGCATCGTTCGCCAAGTGCTCGGCAAAGATAAACTATGAAAATGCATGCTCCTCAATATATTTCAGTCGTTTTATATCATTTCGCTTCTGAAATAATTTTTAAGGCCGGCCTGTAGATATTGCAACATGCAACACATTTGAACCTCAGATGACATTTGACGTACTCTTTATGATCAAATGATCAACTCTGAAAACTATTGTTGGAAACAAACTAAACCAATTGAGTTCTCTAAATAATCAAAAGTGCATTCCTATATAAAAATTACCTGTGTTTGGTTTCCCGAGAAAAGAAAGGAACCTATGAGAGCTTTTAATAACAGCTTAAAGTAATGATGCCTTATTATTATTTGACTATGTGTTGTTTGTATTTTAAATTTGGTGTAGCGATTTGAAGTCAACAAACCAATAAGGGCGACGTCGTATCGGTATTCAATGTAAGTCGGTGCTGTGGAGCGAAAGCCGGCCAGCTCGTCAGCGCGAGGCGCCGGCTAAAGTTTACAAAGCGAGAGATTTATGCTGGCAACCATGTACGTACCGTGCCACACACGGCCGTTCTCACACAGATTATTATTTACCAATTTACTCTTGTGCGGTTATCTGTTTGATTTATGGCTATTTCGTGCCGAATATAGTAATGTAAATAAATGTGGTCGTATCAGGAAGATTTCCGGTTTAGCTTGTTTGTTGTTCTCAGACCTCTCGTGTAGTTGAATGGTTTACATACAGCATAACGTTTTTGAAATATCTTCATCTAGACATCCCCACACGATTCATAACACTAAATTGATTCCGAAATATTTTAATTTAAAACTGCTCCGCCTGTGAATGAGAGGCAGGCTTTAGTTGCACTGATAATTTACTTTAAGTTCGTTCTCATAGGACATAGAGGACCGACAGTGTCACGCTTCGGTGTAAGCTGCGGCGCTTGTGAGGCGTATTCAGCGAAGTAATAATGAGGACGCTCACTTTGTCAATCATGCACGCTGCGCGACTGCTAATTATTTAATTCGATTCGCTTCGTGCGAGCTCGGATTCACTTTGATGGCTGCCGGTGCCGCTCTCCTCCATTCAGGTGCAGGGACGCAACTCTGTAGCGCCTCACTTGATTAGCGAAGTTGCGCGCCGCCTTCGTTAAGGCCGCCGCTGTTTTGAAACACGTGTGTACATCTACGAATGAGGGTGTCTCCTTCGAAGCTTGGGGCGCCAGAGGTGGCTAAGGAATGTTGGCAGGGACAGAATCTGAACGTTCATTGAGGGTCCCACATTATATTTGTAATGGAAAAGAAAAGTTGTTTACCATGACAGGGCTCCTCATGCCGTAACTACCAAATTAGACAAGTATATCATTAGCCCAAATAAAAGCGTCGTTTACGAGTTTTGCCACTACCAACACATAATACCTTTAAAACAATAGAAACAGTTTTGAAAGTTAAAAATTAAGTGAGAGAAGCCAACGTATGCAAAGTCGCGAGTCAAAGCATGACTTCTGTATTTATTGATATTGCGTAGCCTTGTATTTTGTTATCGCTGGCTTACAAGTGACGAAAAACGTATTTGCATTCAATCTAACTATAGGATCAAGAACTTATTTGATATATTTTTTTCTATTACCAGCGATGCCTGTCTTTTTTCACAGATGTAAAACCTTAGATACGTGAACACTAAACACATACTTGATAGTGCAGGGAAAGTAACCCAGTGAGCCAAATTATTATCGTTATAAGAGATTATAATGCGAATAACAAAAAGCCCGCTGAGGATTGGCGCGGCCCAAGGCGCCTGCCCGAGCGATTAATTAGACAGCGCTGCAGCGTGCGGTCTGTCCGGCGTTATTGCAACCTCGCCACTTGCAGAATTCCAGCAGACATCATGCGGTCACTGGCTTCAAACTTGATAAACAAACTTCAGGCGCATCAAGAAAAGCGCACTAGATCTATTGCTCAGGTCGACGCTGTGGCAAAGCTTCGCCTGGCTTATTCTTGCCATGGTCAAGGTACGAAAAAATTAAGACATTTTATTTATTACTGTATACTCACAGCTAGCATAGATTAACAGTACAAAAGGATAAGGTGTAGCAGCACGGCATTAGCAGCACCGCGTTTGACCCAGCAGTGTGGGAGCGACACAGAAGGGCCAGAGGAAGACCTCCCACAGTGAGGAAGACCTCCAACAGTGCTGACTCTGGTCTAACCCGGCGGTAACGGTACAGTGATCGCTACGGTTAACTATTTGGTTTACAAATGAATAAATCACTTCCACATTTGGAGCTGCGTATCATTTAAATATTTCGAAGCCGTAATCCAGCTAAAAATGTAATACAAAGAAAAGACCAATTAACAGTTTACACAAGTATAAAAACACATTTAAGAACACTTTCGAAAGTCACGCCGTAACTCAGAATTTTATAAATGTTGTGATAATTGTAATATTATCATTTAATTGAATTACCAAATGGTTTGTAAATTATATTTAAAAAAATGACAATCAGTTAGAAGTTGATGTGACATTCAATACTTTTCATGTTCCTGCATTGAAAATTCTAAGGAATGTCTGCATCTTTTTATGCGGCTATTTGACTGACAGCTTGACATGTTCTGTTTTTATTGCTCTAAATTTTTATATGATTAGCAAAAAGCATGGAGCGAGCGATCGAGGCCATACGGTCGCTCAACACGACAGCGAGGAGTTTTCAATTGGATTCGTATCGCGAGATATTTACTGTACACGGAAACTTTTACAAAGAATGATTTAGTTCAAATCGCTTGATAAACGGCGGGAGTTTAAAACTACGCCCACAGGCAGAGGCAGGCAGTTGCTTGCGCGACAACGTTCAAGACAATTCAGACATCCTCACTCACTTAAGATCTACCATCATACGTCTCTTTTATAAAATTCTTGTGTCGCGGGGTTTGTTGACAAACGCTTCTGAAACGATTCGATCGCCTTTTATTAAGTTTTGAATCCATATGAGGTAGACATGAGAATCGGTTAGTCTATTTTCCATATCCCTAAATTATAAAAGTACCAATGAAAACTTATTTTTTATAATTAGCCATTAAAATCACATACAATCCTTAATTTTCACTCTTCGCTACTATTTTCCATTTTTTGATTTTATGCTGAGTATTTTGTGAGACCGCGGCATCACTTCGGACGAACCCAATTAGTGCACCAGAACAAGCTTCAGCATGAATCTCCCACGGGTGCGACAATATTAAGACACTCACCCGGCCAGTATCAAGCCTTTCCAGAGAGCAGAAAATTATTAATTGAATTGTAATTTTCCGGACTGGGATTCAAATCCGGTCATGGTAGTCTTTTTAAACCACTTAGCTACAAGGCTCTTAAAATAACATCACTCATAAGGGAGGAGGAACAAAAAGTGTGATAAAAAGAAAGAGCGCGGGCCACTGGAGCTAGTGGCCTGTGGCCGCGCGTCGCGACGATTAACTTTAGCTTCACTATTTGCTCACGACTTAATAAACTTTCTAAAACTTTATTCAAAGAAATTGTGTTCTACTTACAGAGGATTATGAAGCCGAAAAAGTTCGATATAAGAGGATCCACACTAAACAATGAACTGGGATATGATAATTAAGAAGGGGTGTTTGTAAAAGAAAAGAGTAATCCCATTGCAGCTTCTATGCTAGCAGCGTATAATATGTGCCAGAAATTATCTCGACCAATTAAAGAGACAAAAGATCGCATAGAACGGGAAACCACTAGTTGACACCTGGTATTAATTTCCCCGGGGGCGGGTAAATTTTACCCGAATTTTCCCAGAGAAAGTGTTAACGCACAAGTTTTAAGATGACTTATGTTCATCATAAATTATTTTGCACAATCCTTTTCTGCAAGCCTTTGCGGGACAAAGTTGCGTTCGCCGCTTCCTCTTATTTATTCATTTTCCAAAGAACGGCGCCGGCCGTAAGTGCCACCTATTAAAACCTCAACGCTGAGTTGGTTGTTGCTGTTCAGTAGTTTGCTTGATTAAACTGGTTTATATTCTGCAGTTCTAATCTTGTTCCAATCCGACCGAGTTTATTCCGAACCTTCTTCTCCGAAGTGGTCGAGTCTTTAGTTTTTAAGACGTTCACAGTGGCTGAGTGGTGCATATGCAGGCTTGCACACAACCATTCCACGTTGGAGTAAACAAACGAAGCCGCTATAACATGTTGAACGCAAATCACTCGCATTCGTTAAGTGGCAAGTATATTTACCGAGCGCAATGTTATTCGGGCGTTGTTTCCGCGCTTTGTACAATTCAAAGTTGAAATATTATGAAACCGTTCGGAGCAAAGTTATTTAAACGTATGCAATTGAAGATAAAAAGTTGTGCCGCGCATTTCAATGCAAATTGAACAAATTTAGTTAAACGTCCAACTTTCAGTTGCAGTGAAATGTTTTCTTAATTTGTAACGGCGCTAATGTAACGCGACTACAGCCAGATGCACGCCCCGCGCCCTACGCCCCGCGCCCCGCGCGCCGCTCTACTCATTTGTTGGTATTTCTATATTATTATTCTAGAGTAACTAGCCGCGCTTCCCGGTTTCCGCTGCGCTCCTCGGTCCGCTTGTGTTAACGTAATGTAACCTTCGGCTATGTTCAAAGTCAAAGAGCTTTACTTCTAGTAATTATACAACCGCTTTTGACCAACGCACTTCACTGTTCAAGTCTGAAAACAGTCAAGACCTTGTTCTGTCTAATTTGTGATGCTGCGCTTTTAAAAGGATTGTTCCACACAGATATATTAATTTTTACACATTAAAGTTAAGCCGTGGACACATCTCTGAGCACACTTGGCAACATATTAAGCCTGACACTTGATAGAGCGGTAGTTAGACAAACAAAGTAACTCTCGTATGATAACGTAAGAAATTGAATAAATTTTAATATATATTCCTGGATAGGGAAAATTTTTCATTTTGAACGAGTTCTGAGCGCGGACGAAGATCGATCGAGGTCCATTTGCATTCTTAGAAAATATACTTGCATCAATTTGTTACGTGTAACGTCTCTCGTTGTAAGCATCTGCTATCGCTCTTCAACTCGCCCGGATGCACCGGGACCGGATGGACCGTTGACTGCGCCAATAATACTATCCGGTTCAAGGACAAGTAGAATTGCGGATAAGTCACAAAAGTCACGCGACTATTACAAGTAAATGTTTCTAAGAAACCGATAGAAAGACGAAAAATTAAGAAACCGATAAATTTAAGCTAAGATCAATCTTGAAGGCCGCTTCGGTCCGGCCATAGACAAATGCAGTAGAGGTACGACAACCCTTCCTTTGTCAGCCGTAACTATTAAATTATTGGAAACAATGATTAACGCCAAACATAAAACAATGAATGACGAGGTAAAAGCATATGTTTCGTTCCACCAAGGAAGGAAGGAAATGCAAAATGTCTGATTCATTTTGCGTGTCGAGCGAGTTTACGGGCGAACCCTAAATAAAATTGTAATATTATCATTGTTTTCGCGCCACCTTCCCCCGAGATGTCCCTCATTTGAATACACCCTGTTTATTGAGCCTCACTTTTCCTTTTCTTTTCACGGACTCGTGAAAAAGCGGTGCGCATTGCGTGTTCTTTGTTAATTCACCGGGAAAACTCCACTGAAACATTGTAATCTTAATATTAAACCTTAATAAATAAATAAAACGTCAGAAGTTCAGTGCAAGGATTACACTTCAGTTAAGCTATCATTTCTCCCATTCAAAGTAGGTTCTAGCTATGCCCAGAGGCTTCATTTGCACCAACTTCACCTCAGCGAATGTTATACAGCACTATCTTCGTAAAAGAATAAATAAAAGTTGGAAATGTCGCGGAATCGCAGTGGAAAGTGATTTTAATCTGCTCAACACGATTTATAATAGCTCTATTATCGAGTAATGCGCCGACAGTAAAACGTTTATCGCCGCTTCCGTCCCACTGCCCCGATCCGCCCGATCCTTTCGTTTGTTCTCGCTGTAATCGCTCGCGTTGTTCCCAAAAATTTACTCATTTTCGCCATTGTACAAATAGCTATTTGACGAACCAAATCAAACACAACTGTCAGAACTCCCGCGACCTATCAATATCGACAAATGTGTTCAGATTCGAAAATGTGTATTTCAATAATATGATAACATAGCCTGGATAACTTCTTAAAACTTTAATAACAGACTGGACCGAGTGTCTGAGACTGTATGACTGTACACAAACACGTCCCGTTTCGAGAAAAATAAATGCGGCTTTTCTCGTCATCTTCTATCGCATATATTACGTGAAATATTCTGAGGAGTTTGGATTAATATCTGCAGCTGAATTTCACGATCGAAATTTAAAGTTAAAAAAAGTTAAGTTTGGTAAAAGTTAAGTTAAAGTACACAAAGTTAATCATGTTTCACTGACAAAAAATATTTATTCACTTTAATTGTATGTAATATAACCAAGTTCACACATAGACCTGCTCTGGTTCAGATCCCGAAGGCTTCGACAAAGAGGTGCAAACACAACTGCCGCACGTAAAGTAGCCATTTAAATGCACTTAAAAATAAAATGCGCTGCGAGTCTCGTGAATCGGTTCTGTAAATAAGGACGCAGTCAAGCTCTTTGTGGCGAATCATTGATCAAAATTCAATTCTTCCTCATTCACCGACCTCCACTTTCGCCACACGTTCCAATGAGCATCTTCGCTGCAATACGAGTAAGTACATTTGTTCCTGTTTCGGCAGCACTGTCATTGCTACGCATTTCCTTTGTCATCTTAGCGGTATTTTGCATAGCCCACAGTATGCCTGGATAAGTTAAATTGCCTACGCAAAACCACTAGGCTGTTTACATGATGCGAATGGGGCGCAATACTGAACTAAATAGCGTAACTTGTGGTGGGGCGCTGCCCGCTTTGCACTAGTAGCTAACAGAACAGTTATTGTGCAATTTTATTTGATCTTTTCAAGTGAATAAAATTTTCTTTCATGTAATAAGTAGAAATTAAATAATTAAACTGAAGTACTAAAACATAAACTTCCAATCTAAGTAAGAAATGGTTTTTAGATACCAAGTATAGTTTAAACATATAAAGCGTTGGGAATTAATAAAACTAAAAGAGCTAACTCAAGACGAATCTCTTCCGAGCAGCGTAAGAGGCGGATAGTAAAACGTTGATGGCCATTTTAATGTTATGAAGCACTTAAGAGATGTTTAACGGTGAGCTAATTTAACTATTCATCAAATTCTTCCATTTTCTTAGACACGGCGTGAGATCTCGCGGGATCCTGTTTTATTCAGACCCCGCGCAGACTAGAACGCGATAGAGCTCGCGTAATAACCTTTTAGTTGTTTTCTTAAGATATTATGACGCTGATTAAATGGTATTTGGTTAGTAAACTAATATAAATGAAACGTCGTAATTAGTTTTAACTGAAAAACCAAAAAGTAAGTCGACAAAATACGTTTGTAATATAGACCCCCAATCGGCAATGCAAAGAAAATGTATCCAACTGCGAGAAACATTAGAGTTATATATATATAATATACTTCTATAATGCAAGCAATACTTTCTTATAACTAATGACAATTAATCTGCTAATTGCCAAATAACCCAAAAAATACAACTGACTAACAAAAGGAAATTGTGTTTGAGAGATAGAAAAAGCTTTAAATACTTTCAAATTACTCAAATCTCGCAAGTAAAATCTATTCATAGCGCCAATTATAGTTGAATGAATAAGAATGAAAGCAGCTAGAGAAGTGTGCGCTGCCCGTTGCGTACGCGGTACGGCGAAACGCCTCTGGCGAGTGGCTGCTCTCTGCCGGGGCGGAGGTAATTGAATCTTTGTGAGTAAGAGAGCCAATCCTCTTGAGAGATGACGCCGGCAAAGCATTTGCATACGCTATGTGAGCATGCACTGCATAGCCAACGATGCTTACGCCGTGCACTATATATTATTTCCTGTCTAATTAACTGCCCGCGTCCCCCTGCGACGGAAGGCGCTTTTGTGCGACTCCCTTCTGTACATCGGACACCGTCACAGGTAACTGACTCTACAGTTTTTAATAAATATTAAAATTATAAATTGCATTCGGGTCACGTTAAGTGTTTGAAAATTAATGAGAATCACCCGTTTCATTTAAATTATTTAATAAAAATATTGTGGCTTCATTTATTTTCATCACTGATGTTAGAATATTTAAAAGCAACAATTAAAAAGTATATTCTTATTGTTAATTATTAAAGTAGTGGGTACCATTTAATCCGTCATGCTGACACTTTAACCTCCATTATATCATGATAAGTTTTATAATTAACTTAACCTCTTAATCATAACATACTACAAAGTCACAGTTAACAAAGATGAAGGAAGAATTACACTCCATACTACTACTACATCACTACATACATAGCTGATATTAAATTACGCGGAATTAGCTAAGAGCGCAGCTAAGCTAGGCTGAAAGAGCTTTCAAGCCGAGTTCATCTGTATCGTGTCGAGTGTATCGGAGTGTGTTCCGGGGCGCAGCACAATATGCGCCGTCGCATTGTATCGCGGGGCAATCACGAGCCCACTCCACCCCGTGTATCGGCTCTCCAGTTTACCGGCTTTTTAACTTCAAATCTCTCAACAATACGTCCGGAAATAGAGCAAAACTTTCGCAATTGTTCCGATTCTCCCGCAGACGCCGCCCGTCAAGGCTGACGGCTGCGACCGACAGCTATAATGCACAACGCTCCCGGCTGCTCTGACCTTCTCAGCCCGTTAGCGGGCAGCTGGAGCGCGCTATGTCCCTCCATAGCAACAAGAAACGAGCTCCCCGTCGTTGGTATACTCACATTAAAAACGTAGAAACGCAAGATTAATTAAACTTTTGATATTTCCTTATTATGAAAAAGTGGATCGCTTTAATCCGTACGCAATTTTTCCATATCATTCGTCTGTTTCGAAGCCGCTAACTTATATTGAAAAACTTGAGGCAATCCCTACAATTCCAAAACGTAATTGCTCGTTGAATATTAGGAATATTTTTCGTGCGCGGCCTAGGCGGGGCACTTATCGCCGCGGGAATATATTGTGACTTTGGGCTTTCATTTAACAAGTAGAAACATTCACCAGTGGAAATATAAGGATTGGCATTTTAAGTCTAAACCTAAGGCCAAGCATCTTATACCATTAAAACAGGGAAATTTAGAATTTCCTCTTATATTGTGCTGAATCACGTGAATTTACAAAAAAAAATGCTTCTAAACACTTCAACGTGCTGCAAGCGCGGTGCGAGGTACTGTAGTGGCGCAGCGAGGGGCGCTCCAAACTGTTAAGACGTCGATGACTTAACAAGACAATTACACTTCCGGACTAACTAAGTGCTTCGCAAATGTTTAACTTGATCATTGGTTCGGAACACAGCGTCGGCCAAATCTCTCTGGCTTTTAGCTTTCTAATTGTATCGCTTTTTCAAAGTTCGGGAACTACTATTTTTAAATGTTGTTTTAATCTAAATTTTATTCAACTTTTCAACTTTGTTTTATAAAGCAAGCGCTCTTTATCAAACCAAACCTTCTCTTTTGCACTTTTCTCTTTTGAACAAATTACACTTCCAATCAGGAAAATACATGTAAGATTACACGAGAAGCCCTTTTTCTTTATATGGCGAATTAAAAATTAACAAACTGAAATATATCTGATAAGTAATAGATTAGAGGCCTTCTACAATTTGAAATAAATTTGTTACATTTAATTTGTTGTAGGTAAAATAATCCAATAATCCAACAGAGCTAGCAGTGGGAGCTCCCGCCACCACCGATCTTGCCAATAATCATAAATCATAAAACTACATTAAACTAGTAAGAAGTATGTCTAGCCAACAAGCCAAAACCTGCTAGAGACATTTCTATTTTGTATAGATTTACACCACATCAAGTATAATTGCAAAAAATACAACCATCATAAATAAGTGCAAACTTAATAAATAAAATGTTCCAGAAGAGACAGTTTCTCGCAAGTCTCAATAGTTAGTGACGTCACAGCGGCCCATCGCAAAGGTGACATGACATGACATGACATGACACACTACAAGTAAATGCTGTAATTTATGTCAGTATCGCGGGCGAGTTATAAAACGTCGGGCGTGGTGGGATCGGCCGTAAACAACCATCTCTAGGAGAATTAAAAGTTATTTAAATGTCTTTTAATATCTTCATTTCGCTGATAAAAATAATTAATACGTTTGTGAGAATAATAGTTTCTTGAAGTTTGTCTACGCAGTAGTTCTATATTTTCAGTCCTCATCGAATCTCTTTATTTGCTGAGCAACAACTAGTATACTTTGTCGATTGCATGTGTTTAAGCACCGGCGAAAAAATATTTTTCTTCGACATGTTATTGTTAATATGTCTAATTTGAACGTAATGCTTGTGCCTAAAACTGTTCGCTGGAGATGAAAAGCGGGCGAGTGAACGGCGCCTTACTCCGGCCACGGCTGGCTCGAGAACCGATGTTAATGCACTTCAAGTATTTACGTTTCCCGTCTTTTAGCAATATTATGAGCTTTTATTTGAACAACTAATGTCTCGCGGATACTTTTCCTCTGATATAGCCTTTTTGAGGCCTGTTCAGTTCAATCGAAACGTTTGATATAACTGGGATCTCGACCTCGGCACAACGATACAAAAATTACTGCTCTTTAATGCCCTGACACCGTCTCTCTTAATAAATCCCTGTCAATAAGAGATCACCGCTATCCGTGAACAATCTCGATGCAATCCTCTCGGTTGTATTGTCGGCTTTTTGCGCCGCCTAAGCAGTATCATTTGGTGCGCTTCCGGTATCTTAGTTCACTCAGAAAAGCACACTCATGTATGTACAAATTGAACCGCAGGTCCAGAGATGTGGGCCTTATTCCCGACAAATGATGAAATGCCACCGGAGCGGCCCCTCGCTCGGTGGCAAAGCCGTAAGAGGTCGGCTGAAAGTGTAACGCGGTGCAAAATTGTCGAATCAATGAATGTGCATAACGTGATTAACAGCAGCCGGCAGTATTTGCCGGGGATCGGGGATAATTGGAACTCAAATAAGTAGCGGCTACGGCTTCCTTTGTAGGCACGTTCCAATTCGAAAGTAATCCCACGCTAAACATTTGTACGTCTCAATCGCGTCCCCTACCACTGCACCGAGACGAGTTCGCCTGCGCCGCGCAAACTATTCTCAAGCGTTCCATGGCGCGGTTTACTTTAAAACTGGTACGAGATTGGGAATAAAACTGTCGATGGACAGTGCAAATATGTTTGGTCTGCTTTCCGCTGATAATTGGAGGGTCCAGCGGTTATGAAAGAAAACAGCGGAAGCGCTCCGCGCCATTATACGCGGATGTAAATATTTACTCTCTGAGAAATGAATAAATTTTTGTTTAAGGAAATTCCTTATTCATTGGACTCTAATAGGCTAATTTCGATTTTGAAGCGAATTTTAAATTATAATCGTGGCGATGTTCTTTCATTTTATTTTTCTTACAGATCACCTAATCATCCCCAATCGCTACTCTTAAGCTAATAATAAAGTAACGTACACAAACAATTGTTTTAACAAATAAGACAGTAAACCAGGTACTTATAGGACTAGAGAAAGCGAAAAACCAAATTCAACAGAGACAATAGACAGCGTAAAATGGTCATTGAAGTCGCCAAACACACGACGCTCTTAGATCATGAGAAAGTCAAACAGAGGTACGATGAGTTTTAAACAGAACAGATACAAGATTAAGTAAGCTAAACAATAAGTTTAGAACTCGAACTTGTAACACCCGCTTTTGCGCACATGGTTAATGTAATATGTTGACTCCTAGCAAAAGAGTTAGCACTTAAAATGTTAAAATCATATGTTTAGTTAACATGACAATTTCCGGTGCAAGGCCTTCGCTGACGAACCTTTTTTGTCGCTGGAAGTTAATAATATTCCATGTTTAGTTTGAGAGAGCCAACACTTCAGCCGCAAACATTTATTGTTATTTCATAGCTAACCTAATTATGTGGATTAGTATGGTTTTAATGCGTAATTGGTCCCCGCGCAGCGCACCGAGGGCCCTTGCCCACACGGCCCGGCTAAGCGGGCGTCCTTGTGAAACATTTTCATTTGGAATACTTGTTCTATGACATTATGAAGCTGATAGATCGGTACTAATTTAATGAAAGGTAATTTTAAAGCTGTTTGGAAAAGATGAAGAGAAGAAGATAGCCCACGAACTTTCAAGCATAACTCTGCATGGAAATCGGCGCGTTCCTTGGAAACCACCAGTCACAATAAGCTGCCCCATTACTCTGTTTACCAACTTTGTATATTCGCATAACCAAAGGAATCATTTCAAAAACTAGCTGTTTTACTTTACTATGTGCCATACAATGTGCTGCGGTAGATTCTCGACACGTACTCTTGGGGCTGGCGGTTTAATAAAACATGTTGTCCACCTACCCTCCACCTGCCACCCTCCCCGGGGCCCCTCGGCCGCTAATGTATGCATGCGCGGAGGCCCGCGAAACGTCGACATTGGTCCGCTGCTTATAATGACTCGTTTTGTCGAGTATGACGTGTGAATTTGGTTTCATTACGGCGCCGTCTAGACTGGGATTTGAATGTTTTAATATCGAGGCGGCCGGCTGCCCTTGCTTATTGTGTAGATAGGACGAGAGGCCGGTTAGAAAGTCTGGATGTATTGAAATGATCTATTATTACTTATTAAATGCGTGGCTACTTTTCAAGTATGATTAACTTATTATTACTTACTTAGTGAGTTTTCCTCTTTTAAATAAAGAGGTAATAAATACGAGAAAATTTAATATGAAAAGAGAAAATTGCTCTTAGTATGGTTATTAACTGACCTTAAAGAAACAGAAAAGGACATTATCAAATCTAGCTGTATTTTTTTGCTTGCTTCTAATTCTACCTTGTCCATTTACTTATAGTAGGATTATTTGAGTTTATAAAAACGAGACTAGTTGAATTCTTGTATTTGAGTTGCCGAAGCCATCTGCATATAACCCTCATTCACTGTTGTCAAACAAAGACTTGCACAATAGAGTCGTTTATGGGAAAATTGGGATTCTAGAGGCGATAACAATTATTTATTAATTCTTTTCAAAATCATTTCAATTCGTGATGTTCTTTTTAATTGTTGTTTTCAGGTGGGAGGTTACATACAGACTATTGTTACGATATAGCGGACAACGGGACCGCTGGAAAGAGAACACCGCCGCCCACACAACTGCGTAATCTGCGCTGCTAAATTTAGTGAGCTTCCGGTATCCTCACTCACTCAGCGCAAGAATAAGTATTATTTGACGCTCTCAAGCCGAAATAAAACTCTGGACAAATCACCCGAAACATTCTATCTACAATTAAATATCTAAAATGAAATAATTATAAATGAGTAGCAAATGTCTGCTTAAATGTAACACGATTCAATTGGTGTTACATCGTTAGCGAAATAAGAAATTGAATGAGTACGCAGGTGGAAAGAGGCGAGAGCAGGGCTGCCATTGACGGCGATGCCGTCTTCAAAACTGGCTTTCATGGTTCAGCTGAAATTTAATTAAAACGACAGCCCATTCTGGTGCAGCGGCATGTATCAGCGCGCCTCATTAAGGCACGACACTGGAAATGTCACGCGCCGCGGACGCGACTATTTACCTTGCGACTCTATTCCAATTCTGTGTACTGAAAATGAAACCATTCACTTTCCACATTCTTTGTATATTTACATGTCACGAAAAATAATACCCTTTTTATTTTGTTAAGTTTGATTTATTACTACGTGGGCTGTACTCGGATCGTCATGTATACGTAACCGACCTATGGCTGCAATGTGTGAACCTCATTTGGGAATAGAAAGTTTGAATACCCACCAGTTTAACATCGTTATTTTGGAGGTGACATTGCGATCAACGGCGTTGCGTCCCTTGCAGGTACACTCCCATGTTCCGAGTTACACATCCCCTAAATAGCAAGCAAACACCACGAGAAAGGTTCACAGAGCACTATATTAGGTACATAGATGGGAGATTCGCAGATCAATTTTCTAATAGAATCATAAAAG
Source organism: Delias oraia (assembly GCA_018230265.1). NCBI lineage: Eukaryota > Metazoa > Arthropoda > Insecta > Lepidoptera > Pieridae > Delias > Delias oraia. Next base: position 12,525 of record DWCF01001954.1, on the reverse strand, counting down.
TTTCTTTTGTCACGACTTGCCCGCAGACCAAATCCATTACATTATTTATTTAATATTATTAATGTCGTGTCCTTTCCATGTTCATTCGGCCGAGTCCTTTGACTTGCGTTTAGATTGAAGGGCCGCGGCCCATGTGAAAGTCTCCAATCATTAAATTGGTAACGTAGCTTTTTCCTAAGATTGGCTCAAACAGCTCTTATCTGACAAAGCTTTTATAAAAGACCTATACACGACTTAGAACTGAACCCTTTCAGCGGAGATCAATGGAATTTGGCATGGCCTGAGCGACAGGCACAGGCGGTCTGCGCTGCTAATTTTTTCGGCTCTTGGATTCGCCGAAAGCTGCATTTACCATAAACCGAATAAAGTATCTATCATAGGAGGGTAATAATTATTGACTTGGATATAGCATTTGAAAGAATAAAGCTTTCTGGGGGGTTGAGTACAGGAGCCCCGAAACTCGTCGGAGTAAGCCACGAGCCTTGCGGTTGCTCCATCAACCTGCACTCTAAGCACAGCGCAGGTACTCATCAGTCGTACTTCATTGTAATCCGATATATTCCCCGCCGGAGATTCCCCGAGCTCTTGCTGTAATCTCATCCCCTGTGCCTTGAGTGACAGACTTCGGATATCGGTCGGAGTCGCGTATAAAATGGTAACAAAGTGAAAAGCCGCCGGGCTGAGCCGGCATCCGAGCGCCGGCGAACTTTTAATGTTGTGCGGTTTACATTTCGCGTCCTGCCTTGATTTACAACTTTGATTTATCGCGCCCCATAAGCACTTTTGTTTGCTTTGTTCCGAATCTGTTTGCGTTCTAGATTTAACAGCTTTTCCAGTCCCTATAATGTCCACTTACTTTGTTTCCATAGTCAAACTCTTGCGCCCGTCCATCTTTATGGTATAGCGGAGCACCGCCACCCATGGACAACTGCGCCACAGTCTCCGCATTGGTTGTGTTGCTGGGTTTTTACGCCACTTAAGCGATATTTTTAAGGGCCTCCGATATTCTCACTCACTCTGAGAAACACAATACAAGTACTGTTTCACGTTGAGTATTCTGTGAGTCCGTGGTACCAATTTGGACGAGCCGGTCCAATTAGTACATCCGCATATGCTTAGCATGGCTCTCCCACTCCCCATTTGTCAATTACACCGAATAAAACATATTTGCATTGCAGTTTTTATTGGGATTCTGTTGTGACGTTACAGCTTTTTACGAGTATATTAAGGAATGTTAGTTTAGCTATAATTTTAGTGTAATAAAAAAGGACGCCGTGAGCACCCGAGTCAACTTGAATAACACGAAACCGTACCGCGAGCGTCAGAAACGACTAATTAATTTACAATTAATCTAAGTTTTCATAGCAAATTGAACGGCAATATGAATACATACTAAGCTTCTAATTGAAAATTGATTGCAGAGTAATTATCCAATGCTCACGGGCTTGATTACGTCTTGTTTGTGACGATAAAAAAGGCTTCAGGCCGGCGTGGAGTGAGGCAAGCTGTATGGTAACCCTGCATCCGCTCCGAAAAACCTACGAAAGAGCCAACGAGCCTTACAATGTAGCGGTTCCCCACTCTCCAGACGTCACACATTCTTTCCTAGCGGGTGTACCGACGCTTGCCTTCAGTCTGACAAACGCATCAACTGATAGTTGTCATGTGATAGATGTCAAGTGTGATCAAACATGGAGCAGTTCTAATTAAAGCCTTCCTATGTCTAGCTCAAAATACGTGAAATGAAAAATAACTTTTTGCTCAATAAAGTTGCACAAAAGAGAATCAAGATAGAGGCCATTACTCACGGGCCGTGCATTTTATAATAGTGCGTGTAAAAGTTTTATGGCACATAAAAGTGGACGTCAATATTGACGTCGAGTAGCTCTGACGATTGATATCTGACATCCACAGAGCAGACTAGTCTACAGATGCTATAATATTAGTCATCATTATCTCCGTACATCGTAGTGTTATTCCAATGCACCTTCAGCTGGGAGACGAGAAGCCTCTAAGTGGTAAAGGTGAATTTTAAGATTCCTGTAGATCGATTCGAATTATAGTTTTATAAAATTTGCCTTCTCTTATTGTAAAGAGAATACAGTTTTATACCTTTAAGTTACCCACACCTGACAGTGCCAGGCTTCATTTGTCTCGAGTCACAAATGCGTCCTAAGTGGGACAAAAGGCGTAGGCACACTGCGCCAAGTTTCGCCTCACTTTACTTTGCTTACCATGTCAGAAGCAAAAAAATAAAGCACATCTGTTGGTACCTATTCTTTGGCAAGCGGTAGGCGTAGACGATAAAAAATTGCCTATATGTTTGGAGTAGGTAGTCACGTCGAATAGAAATTGAAGAGCTTCAATATGTCGATTTTAGCATGCTTGTTTATTGGCGTCAAACACTCGTACACCGCCTCGAAGACCAAGCAACAATAATGGGGACAACGCACAGAAGCTCATTACCTAACTGCTACAGTTTCGGTCCTTCTTAATCGTCGCCTACCCGTTTTTGTCCCTTCTACTGGTGTTTGCAATCGCTTTCTCCGCAACATACTCGTGCAGCCGAGCAACAACAGTCACGGCTCGTGCCAGACATGGACGCTCATCCAAGCTTGCCTTGTTGTCGTGAAGCGTAGAGTGAACAATTTTAGAAATGGTATTGGAAACCTTCTTTCCTAATGCCAGTGAACTTTATTTGTATTATTTGCAAGTTTATGAAAATTCCGAATAGGGCTAAAGTTCGTCAGAGGCATCGACGTCCGGTGGGTCCTAATAAAATAAGTTTGGAATATGGAAAAAGGTGAAGGTCCGCTTTCACGCGTCGCTGCGCCGCGCCCAGTAATGGCGAGATACGGAGCCGGCTTTATGGTGCGGACCTGCGCGGGTCCATCTTTACAGCTTGCGAGATTATGCGCATTTATTTCAATCCATGCTAATATTACGCAGATAAAAAGCTCGTTGGTTGGACGCTCTTCTCTCGTGAACTAGACGCGCGATATGAAACATTACTTCTTTAGGTTGTTTACGTCATCGATCGAAGGTAAACATTGGTTTAAATATCAGGCTATTATGAAATAAACGCGCGATGAACCTCGTTTTAAAATTAATTTTCCAAACTAATTCAATACATTCTGATACGTGTTCCTTAGTTTAAAACAGTTTAACATATCAATCTGAAAGATCACGCCCGTGAAATGACCAGGCTATTGATCTCTATGAGAAACATAATCGCTAATCGGAAAGGTTCGTCTGCTATTACGCATTGCCTCATACGAAACGTGGCCCATCAAAATAGTTTATTTCACAAAGCCTGTTTGTAGCAGTAGTTGAAACATTTCTAAATTTAGTGTTTTAAATAGTTTATTTATTGAAATTAATTATTTATTTATTTATAGATTTATTAAATACTTAAAACCGATTCCCAGAGGTGTGGCATTTCAATAGTAATAGTATAATTATAATTAGTATTAAACAAATTAGATATTGCATTAAGGAACTGATAGAGGCAGCGCGTCTGCAATGATTTATTTCAATGCCCTGCTAACAGCATTGAAATAAAGTATGCAAGTAGCTGGACGAGTATTGCGCAACTTGCCACCGAAGCTCGGTAATGCTACTAGCTCTTTTAAAATGAACTCTCATCGCACCGACAAACTAAGTGATGCCACAATGGAGAGCGATCTCCAAGAGTGATGTGTACTTAGCACTTTTCAATTACCCGGGCCCGCCGGGGCCGCCGGGCGGAGGCAAACGCCGCCGTGCGCCGCGCGGAGCGGGGGTATTCAATGAGAGCCCTCGGGGTAAACAAGAATTGATCGCGTCATTTATAACGCGAGATTTAGATAGCCCGCCGACGCTTCCATTACTCAGAGCCCGCGCCTGGGCGCCTTCACAGCGGCGCGGCGCGGCGGCCCGTCTCGGCGCGGAACTCGTTCCGACGCGCTCGGCTCCAGGGCAAGGTCGCGCACGGGAGCCGGGTCTGACGAATTGGTACAGCAGAACAGTACGTTAGCAGCTCTTGGTTGCTCTACCTCCACTTCCGCAGACGTAGTTCGTGCTACCGCAGTAGCCAAATCCAGAACATTTTCGACACTTATGTTTCTTTTTGTTTCTAAGCATTGCGTGAAACATAAATTTAAAAAAGTAGCCACGTGGAAATTCCTTTTGTTTCATCTCGGGTGAAATAAATTGGACGGCTCGTGTGAAGGGTCGTCAAATCTCATTCTCTTATTGTTTTTTATACGATTCGAGAAACGTTTTTGCTGCGCTCGTCCCGCTTTTTCTTTGATGACGAATCTTTGGCACATTACTTCGCTCCCGCCTGCAATTTATCCACACACTGTTCGATGAAGAGAACGACGCGTGGCCAGCCTCATGTGCCAACAATCGGTATAACTGTTTTATTTTCTTATTGAAACGGTGGCGTACTAGTAGAAGGCATGCTTCGGATAAGCGGATCTCCCCTATGGAAGCCCGTAGCCTTTGCAGGGTCACAGACGTGTTGCCGGCCTTTCAATGTTAGGTACACTCTTTTTTTAACTTTTATACCATTCATTTAATTGATGCGTTAATTCTTTTCCTTATGCAATCATAATGAATTGTTACTGACCGTTGCTGCAGAACCTCTAGCAGCAAGACGACGACTGCGACGGCGGCGGCGGCTGGCAGTAGGGTGAAGGCGGCGGCCGCCTGACCCAGTGCCAGCGCCCGTGGCGTGCTGCCCGTGCAGCGCGCGATGGAGCCACCCACGCGCGCTTGCGCTGCCTTCATATGGCCTCTCTCCTTTAGTCGCAGCAAGCTGAGAATAACGCGTAAGTAATCAAACAGACGCTGATAAAAGGGGTTACTATATTAATAAAAATACGGTTAAATAATTGAGGCCGATTGAAATCAGTTGTGGTTAAATTGTTACCTCCAGTCGAAGAACTTCTTGTATGGGCTCTTCTTCTGCGTCATGACGTAGGCTGGGGAAGGCGGGATCATGGGCAGCGAGCCGAGCCGACACAGGTCGGCATCGGCGAAGGTCCGAGAGATTTGTTGGTACGCGGAGTACGGTTCCGTGTGGTAAGCGTAATCTAAATGGAGTACAAGAATTTATATGAAGAATCTGAAGCATATTAGATATTTCTGCGGAGTAGAGGAGCTCTTGAACATTCCGCCGCTTGGGATTTGGACGCTGATAGCTCCAGTTCCTGATGTTAATGTACAAAAGATTGTATTAATACATCCTTGCCAATTTTACTAAGAAAATCTTCTTTTCTTAGTGAAATTAGCCTTTTCTGTTCCATAAACACACAAATTCTTTTATCATAGAAAGTGAGCAAACGAGGAAGTGGCTCTCCTATGCTAAGCAGGCAAAAGTACCAACCCCCTGATCGGACGAGCTCAACTCCATACTCAACAGTTTGGTACAAGTCCTTTGTGCGCTTCGCCCTTTTCACTTTCTTCTCTCTCAGCTCATCTTCCTTGGGGTTTTTGTAGCCCCCGTAGTAAAAGAAGCCGGCGTCCTGTAAACAATTTGTTATATTAATGAGGCATCTCTGTCTATAACAGTCGCCCATGCTTAATTTTTCAAACGTAGGTATTTAAACCTTACCCGAGGGGGAGCTGAGCTGACGCACTAATTGGGCCGGCTTGTCCAGAGTGACAACACGCGCTGACAGAATACACAACGTGAAACGGTACTTATACTGCGTTTCGCAGAGTGAGTGAGGATATCGGAGGCCCTTAAAAGTGCCGCTTAAATGACGTAGAAAAAGCCGGCAACTCAACTAATGTGCGGACTGTGGCACGGTTTTTCATAGGCGGCGGTGTTCTCTTACCATATAGGAGACCCACCTGCTCCGTTGTCCGCTGTACTATAAAAAAACCTCAAGTTAAGATAAAAAGTGAAAAATAAGACAAGCTATTCGTATTTTTTTTTAATTAAAATCGTTGTTGCCATGTCTGATTGTGAAATCAGTCTTACAGCAAAATCTTGGAAATATCAATCGTGGCATCGCAAGACACGATATCTGAGACTTGGAGACTACCTATCACAATAAGAAAACATGAAAATCAATAATAAACATTACTGAATTACCTCAAACCAGCCTCTGGTATATCCTATGTCTTCAAAAATTAGTTCAAAGTCACTGTTAATGAGCCCGTCTATATCATTAAGTATCGGCGGAGCGGCGATCAGTAGCCAAGATACTACACTACTTGTGTAGTAGTTGTATAGTAGCATACTACTCAGACCTATCACTAAGAGGGTAACACGTCGACCTATGAAAATATTTAAACATTTTTTATCTGTATATTATAAGAAAAAATATATCTTTCTTTTACCTTGACTCAAAATACGTTGCTTTACGAGATCGGCGCCTTCGTCATATGCTAAAAAGTAAATATTTATTTATTTAATAACTTAATAAGTAAACAATTTTATCCATGAACTGTCATTCAGTATAATCATCGTCACAAATTAAATGTCATGGCAACATGTTATTTTGTTTTTAACAGCACAAACACCATAACAAAAGCAAAATTAATTTTAGTAAATTAACCTAATGCTACAATCTCTGAGCATCTCTGACGACTTAAAAAAACAGCAGTTTGAATAATATCTTTTTAATAGTATTAATTTTCTAAGCGAATGTTGCATCGTCCAAGCTCACCTTACGGTAGTCGGTGAAGATCCGGTTTTCCGTTAGGCATTTTTATATATAAAGCAATTTACTGTGTCTGTCTGTGGACATTGTAGTATTAAACAGACGTAAATATTGGTCAGATTTCAATGTGGTCTTTGTTGAGTTAGTAAGTAGACGCGATAGAGACAGGTCTTAGGTACAATTTCTTAAGACCGGTTCATGCATTTAAGAAATATCGTCACACATAAAGTACCTTGCTGACAAAGAGCTCCAAAGACACTAAGCGCCGCATAAGTACCAGGCCGAGGTCTACACTCCAGAGCGGCGGCTGCCGCCAACACCAACATGCAGAGTGCGCTTGTCCCCAGGGAGCACCACCACACTCCTGGGGAGAGCGGCGTCAGAAACCGGTTCTCATATTTGCCAACCCCTTTGTTTGGTATTAGGTAGAAGAATCTGGTTCTGAAACGTTAACTAAAAATAAGATGATCGTGTGATAGAAATATTGTATTGTATTTATAAAAAAGGAAGTATTTAATACTTTTAAGTTGTTATTTTCATATTTATTATTATATCTCTAACAAGACAAATCAAAAAAAAGCTATAAGGTGCACTCACTCGATATCAGTGACTGGCGGATGGAAGATGTCCACCCACTGCAGCCTCTCGGAGGTGATCCTGGCGGAAGTGCAGGAAAGGTCTTGCTGACCCCAGTACAAGGAGTTAGTGACCGCCTTAAAATCGTTAGTACTAGCTTGAGTGACCGCGGGTGGACACAGGCCAAGAGAAAGAAAAACCGAGTTGGAATGTATATGTGTATACATTCGCTTTTCCAGTTTCGTCTACCGACTAATTTTTATGATTGAAGTGTCTAGCGAAAGCATAAGCTGTCAATCTGACAAAAGAAGAATCATTTTATTGTGATATTATTTTCTACAAGTATTGGCTATCCAACATACCAACGAGGAATTTTTGTCAGGCGGCCCTATCCACCTGCCTGCGGCCGTGTAGCTAAATCTATCAAAAAAACCTATATTTAATCCATTTCCAATTTAACTTATGTTGAAAATCCAGTAGTCCGACATAATATGTCAATACAGATAGGTATCTGTAGTGACATATTATGTCATCATATAATAGGTATTCAATTGTAAATTTAAATAAAGAATAGGAACTTAAAGAAAAATTGTTAAATAAATTTTCGAACGATTACTTTTGTTGTTTACTCTATGTATGTACTGATAAGATTAATGATTCAACTGAGTAACTTAACTGATAAATGTGAATATTACTTTTCATACAAGTGTCACAAAATCACATCAAATAACAAAAAACTGTTTTTATAGATTTTTAAGCATATTTTGCTTCTTATTTCATATTAAATATTTACATACAATTATTGTATTATTATTTTAATTAATTGCAATATTAATTTATTATAGGGTTACTACCGAAAGTTGTGAAACTCCTTTAGAATGTCAAGCAGACTCGCCGCTACCTTCGTGAAAACCGATATCTCTTTAGAGTACGCCAGGCTCGTAAGCATTTCCGGCTCGAACTTCTTCGGCTGACCCAAGACCTGGAACATTTTTGTTTTTTGAACCCGATTGCAACCGGACGGGGGATATAAAGTTTTTATAATATTTTTCCTTAAACAACATTCAATTTTTATGCAAAAGCATTCACAATCTATTCGCTAAAAAACGCGAGATAGGACACCCGTCATCTGAAAGGCCCCGCAAAAATATATCACTCTAGATTAAAAAGGCAGAGGCACCTACCACTGTAACTACACGAAGCGTCAAATTGTGGAAATCCCAACGATCGTAATACTTGAATGAATCGTCGGAGACGCTCAGACCTGGAATTGGAAATGCATGAGAGATATGTAACGCATTAATATTTGATTCATACCAAATTTCACGAGCTCTCGCACAGAGTACGTACTTTATGAAATTGTTTGACAATTCTAGAGGTTTAAAGTGGACGTTTAAAATAATTTCACGCTGGACGTAACTCGTCATTCGGTTGACACAGCAGCATATCACTGATCAAATCAAATATACCTTTATTCGCATACATCGCATCCAATATTCAAACGGGATAGTGTAATGTTCACTGGACATGTTCGTGAATTAAACTACATTTTCAATTCAAGCAGATCATTCCGAAGCGCAGCTGTCATTCCAATAATCTATCGTACAATAAGCATTAATCACACTTAACGTGAACTTTATTCAATGACAACTGTTGTATATCGTCTGAAATTTTGATCTCTAACTATTGCAATTATTATTAATTAATTGTTTCCTTATAATAGAGTTATATATATTATAATGATTTCTATAGAGAGTCAAAAGAATGAATACATATCAAAATTAGGAAACGAAATACCTAACATGGGTGCTTACGCGCGTCGGCGCGTTGACCGCCGACGGCAACCGTGTCAAATCCCTTCTAGCGAATGGACACTTTGTTTAGCTTAATAGTCGGCACGCAAGTGACCTTCATTTTTATTTATTAATTCAATCATCATTTTTAGTCTCCTTTGTTATTTCTGTAAATTTCTTTTACATCCAATATAACTAATTATATTCGAAGAAGTGTTTTTCTTAATAACCCATTGGGTAAAGAACACTAAAATGGCAAGGAAACACTTTGATATATAATTAGGTTCCTTGCAGCCTCTTTTTGCAACTAGTATTTCAAACACTTTTTCTATTAAAATCAGCAATCCCGCCTTGCTTCGCTACCTAACTATATCTGTAGGTGGTCGTGAACAAATCTTCACTTATATGTAAGATAGAGAGTAAAAATACACAGGTTCGATCCTAAATCCTTCTAAATGGGTTGCTTTTCTAGCGTTTTTTACATAAGTGTTGACTAAAGCAATACTTAATCTAAATGTGACTATGTACCGTTCTTTGGGTCCCAATGGCCGAGATATTTCTTTTCCAATTTGTTGCCCTGTATCTTGCCAAAGTTGAACACGTCCGTGAGCTCGTAGCGGGCGCCTGAAAATTAAAACACGACGACTATTACCAATTCCCACTGAACGTTGATCGGCGCGTTTGCATAGCATTTTGGGCGCAGGCTTTATTGCAACATTTCAATCCAATGTTATTGCACGCATTTTTAAAACGACGAGACAAACGTTGTGCCTCGAAGTTTTATCATCCTATTGATTATGTATTTCATTTATCAATTGGAATTACATAGATATCGAGTAATTAAATCAAAAAAAATATCATTTACTGAAATGCTATATGTAACGGGGTACGAATCGCATTCTGATTATAAGTTATAAGTTGTATTTAATTCTTTGAATTGATTTAACATATCTCTCCTCTCCTGAGGGAGAGCCACGACGAAGTGACGATCACCGTGCTCATAGAATGCTAGGATGGCATACTAATACATTTAGCTGACTCAGTGAAGATTAGCATTTGTGAAACAGATCGAGCAAAGCTACATTGAAGTGACCTAATGAGCCCCGATGCGAATTGCGGCTGCAATTGCTTCCACATTACCCGTGTAAGTAGCGAGCGTGATGTCAGCGTCGACGCTCAAATTCGTTGGCCGCAGCATAAGCTCGACGGCCGTGTTTGGGGAGCGCTCGTGCTCCCAAATGAGCCAAATATGCGTCGCGTCGAACAGACCGCTCTGCGATGACTGCAACGTGTAATCACCTCATTAAATTTATATCTACCAACACTTATTAGGCATATGCCGTTTGCCTCCGTTTGCCTACGTCCAATGCGACATGACAGGCTACGATCACGAGGGAGACAATATCACACATAGACAAGCATACTTTCATAATCAGAAACAGTATCGAAATCGGTCCATCCCTTTAGCAGCTATGTCAGCGACCCACCAAGATATATCTACTGCTTAAGTGGCGCAAAACAACTAAAACGCGGATTAATTTTCTTACTATGTGGGAATCGGCCTCAATTAAATTATATAAAATCGGTTATATAATAAAAAATAAAGAAATAACCTTTTGAAGCACTCGATGCGTTCCATCGCAGCTCCCGTCCACAAACACACCGATCGCAGAGCGCTTTTGCAAGTAGCTGTCTAGCCTGGCGACATCTTCGCTGATCTTCAGCACGCTAGTCCTGGTGCCGTCCTTCATGAAAGCACGTGCCAATCTTGCAGTTGCTAACAATGTAATTGTTACAGTATTTACACTCTTTGTTCCTCGCACAATATAATATAGCAACATATAATAATGAAATATACACTTACTATCAACAGTAGAACAAGAGACAACACATATGTGTCGTAAATCTCGTCGCCTAAAGAAGTCCAAAAGCAAGCCATCCGGCGCAGCGGCAGCGCTGACGCAGCAAGCGACCAGAATGCCTAACATTTCAATATAATTTGCTTCAGCTTCTGAGTGAGCTGAAATTTAAGAAAAGAAAGGACTTAGCCACCGCCAGAGCAATGAACCAGCATCAGAGAAATAGTACACACTTTAAAAGTTTGTCGCTACTTTTATATATGTAGCTAAATTCAAGCAGGTACCGATAGCCAACAAAATACTATATAAAAATGTAAGTAGGTAGGTATATCAATTGGTGTGAAACATAGCCACTGACGAGCGAACGCGACCTTCTTTTTTATTAAAATACGTCTTCTGGCGTTTCTATCTCGTTCATTTTAAACTCTTTGAAAATGTTATCTCGCTCCTATTGGTCGGATACTCTTGCTTGACTACACAACAAATATAAGGATTTATCTTTAAGATAAGAACTAAACAAAAATACCTTCAAAACCGTCTGTGAAAATAATAGACATATGTTGAAAATGATAGAAACCGCGAATCATTTGGCAAATAATTTTCAGCTGACCGTTAACAACGCTAATGGCCGATTAAATGCAGACGCAATTCGCGAATATCGGCTGTCAAACATGATAGGCAAATGGTAGTGGAATCACTGCGATTATCTCGTCACGCGGACAGCGCCGCCGGACTTCCATCCAATCCAATGTGATTATTTATAATCTTTAAAAGTAAATCATGGCTTTGTAATCACATTTTTCTAGTAGTTTCTTTAATTTTTGAATTTGTATATTTAATTACCTTATTATTATTAAACTATATTATTCTAGTGTAGGTTATCGCGGATTCAGAACGCTTACATCTGTAGATGCTTACAATTTTATTACAAACTTCCTAAGGCGGTAACTGAGTTGACCAAAAGAAAATTAAAATTAAAAATGTTATTAAAGAGGTGTTATTTAGTAAGCGTATGGTGTAACTGACAACATTCAAGACAACATGGCTGGCATCAAATTCCTGTACCCGCAACTCAAGATAATAACCATTGTACTGCTAGACCTAAGGACTAATTGTAATTCGTTTTAATGTGAAAAAAAATGTAACGGAGTATCTTATTCATTCTTCTCTGCTAATTTCCTCCTGAATCGGCGGTACTTTTATGAAAACATCATCGAAACCACAATTATTTATTAAAATTATAATCTTTAAATTTGATATACGAGATTTGATTATGCTGGCTTGAGCTTGTCAATTTTTTCACTGTTCAAAGTGTTTGTATGCTCTGTGGTCAAGATTATTCTTACGTTTATAAAGTCATGCGGGTTTAGTGACAGTGTCGTTCCTAGATGTGTGTACCAATGGATAATTCAAGTCTCTCCAACATATGGACTTGGTAAATAATGTTAAATAATAAAATATACAGACATCCAATGGTAGAACTAGGTCTCTTGTAAAGCTTACTCTGTCTTAATTATACCTAACTCATAATTGCAGTAAAACTTTCTAACCTCAAAATAGGATTTCATCATCATCATCATCAGCCCATCTAAATCCACTGCTGGATATAGGCCTCCCCCAAAGACGCCCACCCGCTGCGAT
>DWCF01001953.1:0-26633 GCA_018230265.1 Delias oraia | reverse complement strand
CTACAGACAATCACGCCTTCGCCGACGCTCGAGAGAGCGCGGCAAATATTTAATTAAACAATTTATTTCTTTACATACATAATCCAAATAATCTTTTTTTTAACGATATAGAGGACAATAGAGCTGGTGGATTTCTATCTCTATATGGTAAGACAATACCGCCACCCATGGACAACCGCGCCGCAGTCCACGCATTAGTCGTGTTGCCGGCTTTTTATGCCGCTCCAGCGGCATTTTTAAGGGCCTCCGATATCCTCACTCACTCAACAAATCACAGTTGAAGTACTTTTTCAAGTACAGCTACCGTTTCACGCAGAGTACTCTGTGAGCTCGTGGTATCACTTCGGACGAGCCGGCCAAATTAGTGCAGCAGCATATACTTCAGCGTGACTCTCCCATGGGTGCGACAGTATTAAGACACGCGCCCACCACTATCAAGACCTTCCAGAGACCGAAAAAATTATAAATTAAATTATAATTGTTTGGACCGGGATTCTCACCCGGTACTTCTCGTTTGAAACACTTAGATACGAGGCTCTCAAAAATCTTAAATATATAGTAGAAAAAAATTACAAAAAGCTAAAAAAATATTGTAACGTTTCAGTGGCAACAGACAGAAGATTTCTCCCGCAAGAAAGAAATCCGTGCCCACATGTACCGGCTTCGCGAGGAGCGCCTGCGCAACCTCTACTCGCCCGAGCCTGGCCACGATCCATCCAAAGGTGCGCCCCACACCTTACTTAAGCACTTGCTGTCGCTCGCAATTAATTTGAGTGTACCAGCCTGTGATCGGACATTGTTGCTCTTGGGCATTCTAAGCACAGCATTCAAAGTTAATTAATACAGTTTTACTTTACACTTTTATATGAAATAAATCATATGTATTTGTTCATATATTCCCATCTTATTCCAACATCCAACAGGTTGTGAGTTCTCGTCGACGCAGGGCCATGTGAAATCATTCGCAGACCAAACCTTCCAGTCGATGAAGAGCAAGGAGGTCCGTGACGCGGGCTCCCCGCCCAAGGAGTTCACGTACCGCGGCCAAGGTGCCTACCGACCCCTGAATCCCTTAACAGAACTAACTCATTAACCAATAACCATACCTTACAAAACATTACTGCTTCTACATTATCCACTGTGTGTTTCCAGATCTGAAGGACCTGTCCAACGCCGGCTGGAACGTCGAATCTGAAAATAAAACAACCGACGATGGCCGTACGCGCGTTAAGTCTGTCAATGCTAACATCGAAGGACGCTACGACGTCGACGGAGGCAAGGGGCACTTCGCTGCTGCCGACCACCACAGGCAAGCTGTGACTGAATACGACGATGGTAACACTAGCCTCAAACGAAACGAAGATTATACCAACACTTCCGCTCGCGAACGTGTGGTACGCCAAACAGAGGACGGGACCCACTTCATCAGTACGAGTAACACGTCTTCCTCAGCGTCTAAATTCGAACAAATATCATCGACGCAGGATATACCCTCGTATCAGATAAACGACAATTATGACCTAGACTCTCAAACACTTATTGACACTAACAGGAACGAAGAAAACCTAACGAAAACAACACAAAAGACTAGTGGCTCCGAAGACTCGTTAAGAAGTGAATCCGATGGAGGAGAGCTCGTTTCGAAGAAAATTGAATATCCTGATGACAATACTAAAGTGATAGTAGAGACAAGGTGCCTTCCGGACGGTACCAGGGTCACAAGCACTAGGCGAGAGTTTCGTGCGCCTAGTGTGCAAACAAGACGCACTGAATACCATAGCGAACAGACAAACAATGGGAGTAAATCAACTTCATATAATACCTACCAGAAACAAACGAAATCAAACGAAATATCAAGAAAGATAATTCATGATTCAAATGACAGCAGTGTCAAGGACATAGTTGATTCTCAAAGAATAAAAGACGACGTGGATTTTGGAAGAAAAGATATTATTGATTATGATGATAACCAATCGCAGCACAGTTATCGTGATGAAATAAATAAATCCGTAAATAGTGAACATAGACATGAATCTATTCAACGCAAAGAAAATGAAACTACTTCTCATGAGGATGTTATAAGGAAAACGCAACAGGGTCGTGAAAATTCTATGAAAAAACATATTTATGCTGAAGAAAAAATTAAAGATCAGCAAAGTGATGATTATTATAATTCGAATGTTGCCAACAAATCCAATATCAATGATAATGTTAGAATGAAGGAACATGTCCAAACTATAAAAAAAGATTATAATAGAGGAGAACAATCGAAAATTCATATTGATGAAACAAATAAACCACGCCAACCCAATGAAACAAACATATCACGTCGATCTGATGATATACCGTTTGATTCTATGAATAGCCATCCAAATACACAAGAAAATCGAACACTTAAAACAGGTGATGAATATACACACAACATCATAAGAGAAAGAGAAGTCCAAGAAAACAGTGAAAAGAAGTGTACTCGCGAATATGAAACAACGTACCAAACCGATTACTCTCAACGAAAAATAACTTCTGATTTAAGTCCAACCCATCAGGCATGGGCCAGTACACTTCGTTCAGATACACCACCGCGCTCGACAACCAGAGCTCTTTCACCATGTAATAAAAATTATAAATCTAGCACATCTTTGAGGAGTAGCGTTAGTCCGGATAAAGTCTATAGAAAAACGCCAACCCGTGTTGGCAGTCCTAATAAAATTGATAGGTTTTCTCCTACGAGGACTTTTTCAGACAAAACTTTTTCAAGTACTCATTCATCAACATATTCTATTCAGGAAAGTAAAAAATCAAATAAGCACACAGATGGTATTGAAACAGAAACTCCTAAAAACAAATCAACAACGCGACGACTATATAGCCCAGAGAGGAATCTGCGAGATAATGACCGCGAAAGAAACAGTGTCAGCCCTGAGAAGCAAACAAAACTACCATTTTCACGATCGAATACTAGCCCGCAGAGAAAAAATAATACGCAAAGGGATGAAGACCGTGACAGTTCTCCAATGAAAAAAGTTTTTACTCGAAAATCACCGAGTCCTGAAACACAAAAACGTCCAATTGAAAAATATAATTCATCAACCATAGACAAGGATGACAGTTATAATGTCCGTGAACAAATAGATACATTTAAATTGGACACAAAACATTCAGAAACAGACGTAGAATGTGAAACGTCTATAGATATTAAAAATAAAGTTTCTGAGAGACCACAAAGTCTACCAAGCTATATGAGACCTACTGAATCCAGTTCCCCAAAAAATAACCATGCTTCATCACCTACCAAATCTGCTCCTAACGACCGAAAATCTCCAGTGAAACACCTACCTTCTTCTGTTTCGCATCTTGATAAAGTAAAGGAAGAACAAATCCGCTTCATTAAGGAAGAAAATAAAACAAACACTATTATTGAAACCATCTCAAATAATGTTATAAAGAGTTCTTCAGAATTTAATAATAGAAGTCCTCGAACATCACCAAGTCGCAATAACGAAGATTGTATTCAGTCCACGGTGAATATTAATGAAACAACGCCCACAAGATCAGGCAAAAGTCCACAGAAAGACTTTCTACATACAACAATAGATGATAAAGTAGTTGAAAGGTCTGAACATTGGGACCAAGATACTAAATCTGAAATAAAAAATCAAGATGTTTTGTCGAAGCCTTCTAATAAAAATATTCCTGAAGCACAAATGAAACACCCTAACAAACCATTTTCTAGAGAATCATCGCCAGCTAAAAGAAATAAGAGTTCTGATAAAGACGTTTCTAAACCTCGTGACAAAATTATTTCTAATGTTATGCCTGAAATTGGTAAAAATGAAAACGTATGCAAAAATCGTTCTCTTAGCCCAAAAAAAATAATTATAAGCCCGTCCACCGAATTAACTCAATTGAAACAAACGGTAATACAAGAAAAAAATGAAACTCAAACATCAATATCCTCGATAATCGATATTGAAAATAAGGAAAATAAAAGATCAGACGATACTATTACTGAAAGAAATAAGGAAATATTCAAAAAGCATACAGATAACAATGACAATTTGAGGAACGAAGAGAAAACGCCTTATAGAGGGTCGCCCCGTCTAAGTGTTTCTCCAACCAAATCTAATTCAGATATTAAAAATAAGCAAACACTTGACTTTATTGCAGCAGAAAAACATAGTGAAGAAATTAATAAATCTATTGCGAAGAATAAGCCTAGGAATCTTAGCACCCCATCAACAAGTCCAACCAGACAATTAAAATCAGAAGACATGGCTCCATCTACTGGTCTTAGTTCACCAACAACAGAAAGTGGTTTTGTTTATTATAGTACTAAAAACGAGAAACCTCTGATAACTGACTTAGATTTTTCAGAAGATGATTCTAAAGCGATATTTTCTATCCAAAAACCAATTGATAGAACTGCAAAAATACCTTGTAGATCTCCATCTCCAGAGAAAGTGATAAATAAGGAAAATCTTCCCCGTAAAAGTTCGTTAAAAAAGCCTTCGATTGATAACGGAAACTCAACATCGCCTAAACCACCTACAACTTTTCTTATTTCACCAAGTGACGAAAACAAAGAAATCCTAAGAGATGAGACGGAAAAAAATTCCAGTAAACCTATTAAGATTAAACCGCCACTTGAAAGACGTGAAACATATGAAGAAAGGTGTAGAAAAATATTAGGAATGATGGATGATACTACAGTAGATATAAAATCAACAGAGACTAAATCGGCCAGTTCTATCTCGCCTGATGTATCACCAAGTATATCACCATGTGAAAGTCCTGTTCATGAAGATAAAGCATTATTCGTTGAAACCAACGAGGTAGTTGGTGTTATTGATGTATCAGATAGGACACCGTCTAAGAGTGAAAACCAAGAAATAATCTCTAAGGAGGTGGATCAAAAGAAAAAGCAAACAATATCCACTAATAATATATCGAAATCGACCCAACCTAAAAACATAGAGAAAAAATCACCAATAGATTCATCTAAACCAAGTTCATTGCCTAAAGAGGAGCAACTTAATAAAAAAACTTCATTAAATATACCACAAGATCAAATTAAACCCAGTCCGCAATTAGCAGAACCTCAAAAAAGCGTTGAAGCATCCTATAAGACTCATGATTTCCGCGATAAACTTGAAAGTGATCTGAATACTTCTGAAACTACTAACAATCAAACTCTACGCGAAAGGAATATAAAGAAGGATTCTATGAATTCAACAGAAACCCATAAAAAGATAAATAAATGTTCTGAATTTATATTAACCGAAAAAGAACAACAAATACTGGATAGAGTGCAATCGTCTCTTCGAAAGTTGTCCCCCGATCGCAAAGGTAAGCCAACAGAAGATATAAATTTCCAAAAGCCCCAATCAATGTTACCAACTCCTATTGATAAATCTGCTACCGAGATACATAGAATTCAAGAACCCACTACAACTCTTAATACTTCAACTACTGTCATTGAAGATAATATAACATTGAAAAACAATTTGACCGATAAATCAGTAAGCAAAAGCCAGATTCCAAGCAAACCTTCTTCTAGAAATACGTCTCCTGTCAAAAAGCCATCAAGCCCACCAAGCCAGCCGAAAAATACTAATGAAGCTGTGAAGCCTAGAAGTACCTCACCAAAAATAGCAATCACACCAGCTGATAAAAAACAGGGATCACATACAGAGAGGCCTCAGTCGCCACAAATTAATACAGCAGCTGTAAAAACTAAAGAACTGTATCAAAGGGCGTCTTTTTCATCTACAATAAAAAAAGAAAAGTCTGATTCAAAGAAAACTATAACTAAAACACAAAGTACGACGAAGGTATCACCAACCAAAGCGCACACACCGAAAATAACGTCAGACATCAATAATAAAACTCAAAATATTGAAAGCAAACGGATGCCGTCAGCGAAGGGAACCCACTCTTCTATTTTCAAAAAGGAAATTGATTCAAAAGTGACACGAACTTCCAGTGATATAGGTATCAAGTCACCTGTAAAGAAAATTTCTCCTCAAAGAATGAAATCAAAGCCTGAAATTCATTTGAATAATGTAACTACTAATAAAATATTTAAACATACTACCGCAACAACTATAAAGCAACCTAAATCTACAACCAAGGAAATACCCACAAAGTTGCCTGTTAGCAAGCCGAAGTCGGCAACTGCATTGAATACGTCAATCGATGATGACGTTGAAATTATAATAGACGTTCAACTGGCAAAATCATCGAGAGAAAACACTCCCGATCGTATTTGCCCGACACCTGTTGGTTTTTCTGATGATATTGGCACTCCTCGTTTTCCAGATGAGGTAAACGAACCGGACGATGAAGTAAATAAACGATCACATAACGTTATTCATGAAGTAGAATCTATTGTTGATGATATAGTTGAAATATGCGAAGATGATGAACTGTTTGTCAAAAGCACTGAAACAGAACAACAAGTGCATAATGTCATGGAAAAAACGGTAGTAAAGGACCAAAAATCAAAACATTACAACCTGAGTGAAAAGAAAGTTCATCATGATGAGGTGTCTGAAAATTTGAAGTCTGATGAATGTTTACTGTCTGTTTCAGAAAAAGTAAATAAATTTGCTAAAGGGCCAGCTAATACTAAAGATAAAAGCCCCTCTCGAAACATAAAAGAAGACTATGACAGAGACACCATCTATACTGATGACTATACTAAACTAAGTGTCAACGATAAGGCCCATCTTTTTATTGAAACTGCTGAAAATGTAAAAACTACCAAACATAAGTCTGTACCAAAACCCAAGAGACCAGATTTATCGAACGTAGATGAATCATTAAAGAGTGATGAATGTCTTTTAAGCGTTTCTGACAAGGTTACCAAATTCGTTAAAACAGCCGAGCATGTATTGTCAGACACATATTCAATTGACGAAAAGGACAAGAGAATTAAGGAAGAGC
The DNA here is from genome assembly GCA_018230265.1 of Delias oraia. NCBI lineage: Eukaryota > Metazoa > Arthropoda > Insecta > Lepidoptera > Pieridae > Delias > Delias oraia. Next base: position 19,688 of record DWCF01001953.1, on the reverse strand, counting down.
ATGAGAAAATTATGAGACAAATTGTTGATGATGTAGATGATGATAAATCCGAACTTGTAAAAGAATCACCCTTTTCTAAAAACAAGAAACCTTTATCAATTGATACTACACACGACACTCCACACCACAAAATACAGAAATCAAATAAAATACAAGCTGGAGTGAAACAGTGTAATAAACCCACACCAATCAAAATAACATCATTGCGAAGCAACGAAGCTGTGAAGAAAGCTAAGGCTCTATTTGAAAACATTGCATCGGTAACTGAAAAAGAATCTAATGTGCATAACAAATCAACAAAATTAAGTGACATCGGTGTCCCACAGAAAGCAGCCAAGCCCCGCGCAGAGGCGAAGAAACCAGTTCAAAGTGAACCCACAATACAAACAACTTATCACGATGAACAACAAAATCAAGAAAAATCGAGTTCTAAACAAGAGTTATCTGAAATAACCCAAATTACAAGCAGTGTACTGATGGAAGACAAACTATCATTAAATAGAGCATCGTCTCCTACATTCAGAGGTAAATCGCCGGTGAAACGTCCAATTTCTCCTCTTATTAAAGAAAATAATGCATCCAACAGGACTCTATCTCCTATGTCAAGAGAGAAATCTCCATTGCCGAAGTTGCCCCTCGCTAGAGATAAATCACCGGTACCTAGAATGAAATCACCGAGCGTGAGAGAAGGATCGCCCACAGGTGTCGCAAGAGCACCCGTACCGCAGACGGCGACTATAACACCCAAAAAACGAATAACGCGTTACCCCATGGCTGAAGAGAGCGACTCGTCAAAACCTCTAGAAAACAAAGAAGAGAAGGTGCCCGGCTACCAGCGAGCCACGAAGACGAGCCAAATGAAGGAAGAGAAGGGCGCGGAGGAGATAGAGGTGAGCAGTAGGCGTGGCAGTGCAAAGTTTGGCGTGGAGCTGCGCAGGACCAGCACAGACAGGTGTTCGGTGAGCAGTGAACGGCGACGAAGCAGCGTGGAGCACCATCAGCCCTGCATCGAGGACATTCACGACCTAGACCTCCTGGAACAAATGGTATTACGTCATCATTTATATTCCTTCTCTACACTTTTCTTACATCATAAATCACACAAATCCTTTTATTATAGACTACCTAGCGCGTTCGATTTACGTGATATTTTTTATTATATTTTAGTCACTTTCTACAACATCATTACAAAGCATAGCTTATGTGTTTTCCTGATGTATGACCTTCATAATTTCACAGTTTCATTACAATACCTCGATTGGTTTGGACGCGAAAGAGTTACAAACATCTATCCATACATACCTACAAACTTTCGTATTTATAATATTAGTATGATAAAGTACCTATATGGTAGAAATAACAAACATTAGAACTTTTATAGTTCTATTAAAGTATTTAACAAACTCTACTTATGTTACTTCTACTTTTGGTCAAGAACATACTCTTGCAATTTACATAGAAATCGACAAACACCGCACACTATTTTTATCGAGATCGTGAACACAGAATATCCTCCCAGCTCAACGATGTTTGTGCTTCCAGTTGGAAAAGGTCATCGGATATGAGCAAAGGCGTCGGATCCGCGCTCAGATTAGAGTCGCAAAGAAAAAGTTGGAGACCGAAGAAACTACCAGGCTTACGAAAATCATGAGACAGTCGACAGTCAAGGTAACGAAAGGCAAATCGCCCGAACGACTCGCGCAACGTTCGCCGGAAAGACCGCTTGTGTCACAGACGCGTCATACACCGGAGCAGAAAGCCAAACCGAATAAGGCGACATCGCCTGACCGCCAATACAAGCCTTCGCCTTACAAATCGTCGTCGCCCCAGCGCCACGCCCAACTAAACTCCACAACACCACATGTCAGCGATAAGAACGAGCCACACCCATCGCCGCTAATAAATGGCTACGTGAAAGAAGACAGCGAAAGTTTTATAGAAAAAACTGAAAGTCAGTGTACCGATAAATCAGCTCAGTCTGCCACTAAAAGCATGCGCCCATCTAGTCCAGACAAGAGGAGGCCTCTATCACCCAGTAAGCTAGTTGCGCCGAAAGCCAAGTCGCATCGATTCAGCGAATACGCGTCTGCCTATATGAAGAAAGTGGGGCTGAAGGAGAGCGACAAGGTCAACAAACATCACGAAGCCAACTCCAAAAGAGCATCGGCCTCTTATGAAGCCAAAAGGAAGGGAATCGAGAGCAGTCGTTGCGCTGAAACTCATCACGTTACAACAACAATTGATCGCACGCTATCTAAAAATGTCATCGAAGTCCGAGTCGAGTCGAAATCTAGTGTTGGCGAGAAGTCTCTGTCGCCCGACAGGTCACGCCTACCTGACGAATCCCTTGACTCAACACAACAGCCCCGAAACCATAGTCCCGAACGGATCTCTTCAGCCGCAGTGCCTACTGAAGTTCACCCCGGTTCGCCGCGAAAACCTAGTTCACCGCGTCAGAGTCCCTTCCGACAGCCCGGTGCTAACCGTTCCCCCAGCCCCGATACCAAGAAATCTTTGAAAAAAGAAACAATAATTAAAACCAGATTAGACGTCGGAAAGAAGGTACCGCAAAAACAAGAGGACAAACCTTCATGGGTGACAAGCAGAAACCTAAAGAAGGTGACATCCGAGACTCGTACTTTTAGCAGTAAGAAGATTGAAACGGAGAAGCCCAGGTACCGGGCCCCGAGTGCCTCGAAAGTTATTTCGAAGCCCGTCGACGTGATTACCTCCAGCTACGGGCCGGGGCCCCTCGACGCCCAAGGCAGGCCGCTCTTCGGCATCAAAGCCCTGAGGAACGGGGCGACCAACTATCAAGGTAGGCCGATCAGTACCACTTCGCAAAATTATAATGAGAATACCTCATAGAAGGTTGAACTTATCTTCGTAAATTACAGTTTTTTACCGTCTATTAATTTCCGAGTTACACTACTATATACCTATACAAATTATACACTATAACTTCGTCTCTCTTGTTTCATTGCTTCTCCAAGTAAAGCAAATTTAAATTCACTTACACGAACTATTTCAATGTTATTAATTATAATAATAATAACATTACGACAAAGAGTCTGCCAAGCCAAGCCAACAAGCCTCAGTCAGATAACGACACTGATGAAATTCCAACAATGGCAACACACATGTGTACAAGGCAACGCAAACACAGGTGACTGTTTCCCCGAGCTGAGGCAGTGGCCAGCGAAGAGCCGCGCCGACGCGTGCCCACATTCGCACATTCTTGCTCGCCGCGACGCGCGACGTCTGAACAATGCCTGTTTACACACAGTGTTGACAAATAGTGGTTTGTTGGAGCAGTGAAAGGCGCGGTCGTGCGCCAAGAGTTCCACTCGCGCCACGGCGGCGAGCCCGAAGGCACGGTGTCCGTCACCGCCTATTCCACCGAGCCCGCCGACCTGGAGCTGCTGCTGCGCAGCCAGGGGGAGAAGCCATCGCGGCTGCACGGCCTCGCTGCCATCACCGCCACGAGGAAGTTCGGCGGGGACACTGGCTCCACGCTCAGCGAGCTGGCCTCCGTGAGTCGCCCGACGCCTGTTCAATAGCGTTTCGGTTGGCAATCGATTAAGTGATTAAGATATGGCTTTCTGTTTAGTTCAACATCGTTTAGATTTGCCTCAAGAGATTAAGTGACCATTTGACGTAACAAACACTAATGTTTTAATAGTATAAGGTAAATGAGTGCCTACAACAGACGAATTGTCCAATGCAACAATTTCCGAATAAAAAGTTTCTAATTTTGAATGTAAATGTCATTGTTTAACGTAGGACCTCAAAGCCACTGAATGTCTTAGCGCTACAGCTACGAACTCAGGAACCTTGATAGTGAATTTTAGACTATGTAGTTATAGTATTTTGTACATTGTTGCTATGAACTGGGATTGTCTAATCCTACTGGGAATATCCAATTGACAGAGAACAACTCTCTTAATGTGTAGATCTTTTGTCGTAATATAATATTTTACTCATTGTTGTACAATGTTTGGCAATCTGTTGCAGAAACATAACCAAGTTCCTTGAAGTGTGGCTTAATTTATGTAGCCTAGTAGGCGGTACGGACATACAGTTTTTAGTTCGTGTGTTATATCGGTGATAGTCAGTTTTTTAAAGTGTTTGCATTTATTTATGAAAACGGAACACTAGCCATTGGTAGCGACTCGTCAGTGATGCCCCCTCTTCCGTTGCTTGTAAACAGAAGGAGGAGCGAGCGGCTCTCGACCAGTTCACTCACAGCAACAGACGTGTTACGGAGGGCCTCATAGAGGACTCCCACCAAGGCACACAGCGGGAGAGCAGCGAGAGAGTGTCCAGCAGGAGTGACGCGAAGAGACAGGAGCAGACGCAGTCGAGCAACTCGGCCCAGTCGAGCGCCAAAAGCCAGCGAGAGAGTCGCACCGAGAAAATGCAGAAGGCGGAGCGAAGGGTGGAGGACAGAAAGCCGGTCCGCCAGAGCTCTGTCAAGTCGCTCACTGAGAAGTTCATCAAGAACGCAAGTATGTCCCAATGTCATTCAAAGCATTGCACGTTACAAACACTTCACAAACTGCAAGCAATAGAATTTAAAGCGATTCAAATAACTCTCCAGAACTGTGTCTCAAAGACTAAGACCGGCTTATGTTGAGTAATATTATAGATAATTAAGTTAATATTATAGTTAATTTCACACAATTCTATTTAACAATGGCCAATTATAATATGTTTACTTCATGATGACTTTTCCACTGTACATCCATGAATTTGCCTAGTAATGGATGACGAAGGTACGAGTAAATTTTAGAAAAGCAAATCTTAGTTGTCCGATTGCCAATGGCTGCGGCGCTGAGTCACCGCCTCAAAGGTGAAAGTGCACAAAGCGGCGTCTGACGATGACTCGAGTGAGCGACGCGACAGCCGAACACTTTCGATCCTATTTGAATTGTAATAGCCATCTCCACGTCCCGCGGCTGGAACTTAGTGTCGCTGACATGCGTCACCGAAGCCTGCGAAGGTAGTCAAGGCACATTTTGTGTCCAGGTGAAAGTGCAAAGAGCGAACGCGTGGTGTACCCGAAGGCTGGGCTGATCTTGCGCACCGCCGGCATGAAGGACAGCGTCTCCAGCGACTCTTCCGCCCACGCCGGTCAGTCTGCGCTCACAACGCCAACTCGCGCTTCATCTAGTTTTCTAACGCCTTACATGAAACCAAGTTTAATACGTGTGAACGCGGCTTGTTCTAGTGGGAGTAAAGAGTTTTTACAAAATAGCAACGTGAATAAGCTGTGTGGGCGTTATCGCTGACGCGGCGCTATAAGCCGGTAAACACAACTAAAGCGTGGATCGAGGGAAGGTTGTCGATGCGCGGCGATGATCTCTTACGATTCAGGAGATCCGCCAGCTTAGACATTCGCTATGCAAAAATTACAAACATTCAGATGTTATGGAAAAGCTTTAGCTGTACGGAGTCGTTTGAGACACAAATATTATATTTACTAGTTTAGTTAGTTTCATGGATTACATACAATGACAGGCCTAGATCGCACGGACAGCGACCACAGCCTAGCCTCCGTCGAGGACACGATGACCACGACCACCACCACCACGGAGCAGGTCGGCGACGTAGTCAGAACCACCACCACCACGATGAAGAGCGGCGGCCGCGCGCAGGAGCGCTCTTTCTTGGACAGCTCCACGAAGGTCAGCGGGGTGCAGGACATCCTCGCCAGGATGAGGAACGCTGACATCGGTGAGTGGCAGCCGCTGCAGATTGATCATTTTGTTGCATCATGTCTTCGCACTCGGCTTTTACAAAAGAATTTTTGCCATTTAAATAGGCTTTAACCTATGGACTCTGCATGCATTTCCGAAGTATTCTAATTAGTGATTAATACGTACATAGATTTCTTAAATTTTCCTCATTTTATTATAAGCTCATAGTGTCCGATTCTGAATACATTAAGCTTTCGTATTTGGACTGCTAACAGGAATAGCGTCTTCAAAGTCTTTAGCAGCAAAATAGACAATACAAATGTTTAAATTTACTTCTATGTAGTAGCACAACCAGCTGAGGGTAAAGGCAGGCTGCGGCTTGCCCACGTCAAGGCCAAGCATACCTCGGCATAGAGAGTCCTGATAGAACTTTGTAAAGCGTCCTCTCACCGTTGCAGTGATAGAGGACGGTGACACGAACGAGGACAGCGAGGCTCGGGCGCTGCTCAACAAGTTCCTCGGCGCCAGCGTGCTCATGGCCGGCATGCAGAGCTACGTCGCCGAGGGAGCAGCCGCCGGCCAGGTGCGTCACTTCTTATTACACCGTGTGTGTGCGTGTGTGGGAGCTCTTAAACCGCCTTGGTTTGTTAAAGCTGTTGTGATCAATACATAATGTGTACGTAATATTCTTATACTCCACATTGCCCGTCTTACAAATATTGGAATACGTTTGGTGTTGGCACATCAGAGACACCTGTTAGTGCCGCAGTGTCGCCGGTTCTTTGGATTAGCGTCGGCAACGACCCTCCTGACATATACAACCGTACGGCCGCCCATGGCCCTCTTCAAAGATGCGAGATACTATATGTTCTTATATTATTTATATTATTATTATTCTTATATCTAGGCTTATAGGCAGCGCGAAACGGTACGTGTACTCAACCGAATCGGGGGCTGTGGCGCCGTTGTGTTTGGGTAGGATAGCCACCTGCTCCGTTCTTTACTATACCACAAAGAACAAAAGAACGCGTTAGGGGTTAGTTTCCTCACGCCACAATATGCGTAAACTAGCCACCATTTGCAAATATCTGCAACTGGAGCTATCAACGTTCAAGTCCCAAGTCATCATTCATCATATTCGTGAACGGAAGTAAGAAGGCAACGTCCAGACCGAATGCACTTGGCGCGTTCTCATACAAAGACACTCCGCGCCAGCGATCTTCACTCTTCTACTGGCCACGTATAACGCCTGCTTTCGCATGCTTGCCACTCTATAAATCATGAATCACGGATAGAGGATCTATGTTCTCCGACTGCAATTGCAAGCTCAAACAACATATTAGTATTGAAATATTTTATGAAGACTCCACTTTCTGTAGTAGGTATAAGCTTTGAATCAAATCGAGAGAGAGAGAGAGAGCGACCGGGCCGCCTTTCTAACGCGGGAACGTATTTTGGAATTGGCTGAGTAAATATTCCATGAAAAGTAAACTCGGGGGCTGCACCGGTTGGCTTCTGCCCAGCGGCGGCCGCCCCGTGCCAACGTCGCAATGCCCACAGCACCCGCCCGCCTTATAAGGACAATGCTTTATCTTCATATTATAAATATATTTGTATCTTTCCACCACACACTTCTTGACAGCGACATACCTTATCCTTGCTGAACGATTTCGTGATGCTACTTTAAGAGCCCAACAAACCAGTCTTTGAGTTACAATCTTATTTAATTTGACAAAGGTTACTTTGTACGTGTGTTTAGAATTAATTTAATTACCCCATATTAAAACAATAAGCTAGCTATCCTTAAAAGTCCGGTTACACACCCGAGGCACATCAGGAGTTGGCGGCGTCCACCTCATGCTCATTTGCCTCCCTATTTTCACCAAAAATACCCGTAGCTGTTTAAAGTTTTCTGACTGCTTTTTCTTTTATGACCACTGTTAAGAAAAACTTTTGTGAGAAATAGTTGCAGTATAATCTGTCAAGTTTGTAATAATGGTAAATCTCTAAGTGGTGTTTGTATCAGTTAGTTTCCCATGCGTAAAAAATACCGAAAATGATTGCGGACAATTTTCGGAAGGGCATCCCTTCTGGTGCGGCGCGGTGCCAGCACACAAATAAATGACTCCGTAGGTACATGTGTCTTGTGCGCTTCTCTAGTCAAAAACTGCAGCTGTTCGCTTCAGCTTGGAGACGCAGATGCGGCTTTTTTTGCGCGCTGTGGACAAGAGGTGCTTTGCTTTTCGTCGACTGAGCTTGAGTGCCCATTCGATTTCACTTAAATTCGTAGAAACTTATTCGCGTTCTTCGCAATCGCATAAGAAACGAAAGAAACTACTCCATTCAGATAAGTAATATTGGTTTATTGATGATGATTATAGATCTTCAAAAGTAACGTTACCATGAAGTTGACAATTTACAAAAAAAGACCTATATAAATGGCATCATTTCGCATAAGACCACTTGGCTACTTGCACATCTTAATATAATCTACATAAATACAGTCTTGATTTATTTGCAATATTTTGTAAATTAATATTAGCAACTGGAGCTATTCAGTTTTAAATTGCAAATCTCCAAATCGCAAGCAACAGTATCGTTCAAGAACTCTACTTTGCAGTACAATCTGTGAACAATTGTTTTCTCAATTTGTTTATTTGTAAAATAAATCTAAATAATTTTCTAGAAATGTGCTGCTTGATATAGCCATACGGACAAGTTTCTATTTCTTGTGCAGTATTGGTGGTAGATACACAGATCCGCTGACCGCTATAAGAAATGTATCGAAACAAGGGGCTCACCGCACTCCAGCGATTGCATCTAATGGCGTCTTCAAAGGGCCAGAAGCAGTCGCTACTGCGTATATCGAGTGATGAGTGTCCCGTGAATCGATCGGGATTCCTTTACGTTGTTGTTTACCTTTAGAACGTAAATAGACAAATCCCGTTTTTCTGTCCCTTTCTTATTTGAAGAAATGATCATTACATTTGAGAACTGTCAACGTCCTAAGAAATCTCAGCCATTGTAAAACGAGTGACTTGTAAATCTTAACAAATTGTAGCCAACACCATTGCGCTACTTTCTTTTAAATAAAACGTCATCATCGATATTGTTGTTAGAGATAGTGCCCCCTCTGGACAGTCCGCAGTCTATGTTTTGGTTGCGTTGTCGACTTTTACCGCTTATACTACATGAGTAGGTACTACTTCAGGCCGTTATTCTATTTTTCATAACATTAATTATTAAAAATGCAGACAAATTATGCTGCTACATCTGCCGACAAGCCCGAGCTCCAGTTCAAATGACAGCATAACTTTCCGATTTCTAACAAAATACTACTGGAGTATTTAAGCCGGAGTAACAATAGTAAACATGTGTTGCGCGCACTGTCGTGGCCGTTTAAAGCCACGCGGGAAAAGCGAAAATGTTGAGCAAAAATACCAGCCATATGCTAAAAAGAATGCCGACCCTCATTGCTAGCTAGCCGAAAAACCACACTATGGTCAATGCTTTCGTCGGGTTTTCGTGGAAAATTGCTTGGAAAGTTCAACGGACTATATTTGGTTCGGTGACGTCAAAGGCGGCTCACGCGCAGTCTGAATTGAAACGCTGCGCGCGCGCCCCGTGCGTTGCGTCCTCGCCTCCATCAGTTCGATCGCAAATGCGTTCATTTCTTTAGAGAAAGAAGCAACAGTCATTTATAACCAACTACAAAAATTATCGTGTTCAAAGTGAAATAGAGTTACGGATTGTATCTTTGCAATTTATTTCTAAAGGTGAGTGTCTTTAGGAATCTTTTAAGCCGCAACTAAAAAGTTATGATTGATGCTTTACAGTTTGCCGGACATGGGCGTTTTTTTGCATAAAGCCATTGACTTTGTAGTTATTTTCAACGTAATATGATCGCAGAGTTATCCGTATCTAATATTAAGTGAATCCTTTTTGTCAGGAAACTTTATCGTTACTTAAAGACTTTTACGCTCAGTGTAGCCCAAAACAAAAATCTATTTCTTACAGGACCGATTGCATGAAGCCAAGTTATTTCTTCTTAGCACAATTCTTATGTACATCTGCTGCAGCCCGAGGTGGTCTATTAAAGTCAAACCAGTTTTGAATAAGAGGGGAAAAATCAACTTTAATTGCTACGTTTAATTACGTTTTCTTTTTGTAAACATATTATTATAAAGACGCATGTAAGGTTTTTTTGTAGTATGGTGTGCGGGCGGATGTGCGCGCGTACGAGATGCCAAATGCCGGGGTTTATTTAAAACATTATACAGATCGTAAATTGTATTCCGAGATCGGAGCACCGCAACGCTTCCGCTGCGCTACTACTCCATTTTTAACTGCCAGTTCAGATTAACAGTTAAATGTAGCTCGTGTTTAGCTTGCCGTAACCACTTGCACCTTTTATCAACCATATTTCAAACGCTCCAAGCTGGTAGCAATTTTGAAATGCTTAATTTTCTATAATCTGTAAAAAAATTCACCTGTGGGAGAGCCACGCTGTATCATATGCTGACGCACTAATTGGACCGGCTCGTTCGAAGTGATACCACGCCTCGCAGAATACTCAGCGTGAAACGGTACTTATACTGTGTTTCGCAGAGTGAGTGAGGATATCGGAGGTTCTTAAAAGTGACGTTTAAGTGGCGTAAAAAGCCGGTAAGAGAACCAATGCTCGGAGTGTGGCGTGGTTGTTCATGTGCGGCGGTGCTCTCTTACCATATAGGAGACCCACCTGCTACATTATCCGCTACAGATTTAAAAAAAGGAAAAGAAACAAAGAAACATATTTGTACACTTGGTACGTGTTTTTAATATCCTTTGAAATATATATACGAATGCTAAGGCTCTTTGGGTGTTTTTTTTAATTGTTCTCTTTATTTCCAATTGATATAATGAAAACTCCTTCGCAACAAAATTACTAGCCGTAGGATACAGTTCCGCGTTACTGTTGTCTCGCCATGCGTAACGAACCAACACGCACCGAACTGCTTTTGGAGATACAATAATGGAGCTGTTTTTTAAACAGAAAATTACACTTATTTTAAATAAATAATTTTCAAATAAACAATAAGTTAAGGCAATCTCGTTGTATGGCAACGGACGCTGTAGACACCGCCACACTAGATAAGAAGCCGTGATAAGAACGCCCTCGCTCGGCGGCAGACCTGCCTCTATGGTGGAGCGGGATCTCAAATCTGCTATCGTTATGTTTTAATGAGTTGCTTCGCGAGCCAGTTTCACTTCGATTTCGTTTTACAACTCTTTCCCCCTCTCTCCTCACATGTTAAAGCTCAAGCCGTCCTGCGTGTGCCTACGCGTGCTTTTCTTGAATTGAACATTTTCTTGTATTCTAGAGCTAATTTATCGAATAACACAACGTATGGCCATCGGGAATGTCCCTTCAGGGAGCGGACACAGCCAGGAAGCAGCATAGTCGTCAGCGCAAAGGCGAGCATGGCTAACTCGAACTGCTCGACGCATGCGGTACGATAGAGTGGCATCAAGTCGGGATTAAGACATCACAACACATCTCGAAATATCCGACACTATAAACCATGCGTACCTAATCTAATCCCGGGCGTTCACTCCCGTCTAAGAATACCGTATCGGTCCCGGTTTCGGGCCGAAGTGGGTCAATTGTACCGACCTGCCATGTAGCCGCAGCTCCGCTTCTTCGCATCTGCGCAGATAGTCATCATTGCCGCCATTCATAGAACACATTGGGCACATGTCTTACCACTGTCTCACTGGTGGGAGAGCCAGCTGGCTCCAAAGAATACCACGTTGTAGTGTGTTTCTCTGAGTGAGTCTGGTTATCGGAGGCGCAATAAGTAGCACGTAAAAGGCCAGTAGCACAGCTAAAACGTGAAATGCGGGGCAATTGCTTGCCGCATTGTCCGCTGTGCCACAAAAAAGAAACGACCGTTTTCTAGCCATACATATACCGAGAAGACGAGGAGTAATGTAATTAATTGATTCATAATTCCCTGTTTCTACATCCGTGCTTGTGGTGATCTCATTCTTATTCTGCCGCTGAGAGAGTGTCCTCTCCTTTGACATGTTCGTGTGTACGAGCTATCGGACCACCTGGATAGCATATCCCAACGGTTAGATAGAACTCCACAGTTAAAATGGAGGTTATCAATAGGTTTCTTTCAACAACAGACAGGTTCTGCCAAATTGGAGAAGAGCGATCAAGAAACTCATAAATGCCTTCACTATACTTTGTTCGATAATACTAGGAACTGGAGTTATTCACGTCCAAATTGAAATGGACGCATCGCTCACTAATTCTTCTACTTTATAATAGGTACGACTCAAAAAACATTCATTTCCATTTCTTTTACATTATTTTTATTGAAATTTACATTTTATATTTGTTTTATCGTCCGACGATCGTAGACTCTCCAATTTAATTCATTACAACGAGCAAAATCCTTTTATATCCAAATTATATTTGTTTTATATCAGAACAACACAATTTTTAATTTTTTAAAGTAAGACTTTATAACATACATATATTGAATATTTAGTATTATGACTCGTAACAAAAAATTCAAACCCCCATACTCTAACTCCTACCAACTCGTAATGAAACAGTCGGTAGACGAGGTGCAATGGTTGTACCTGCGCCCTGAGGAAAAAGCGGCGCGGGGCGCGGCTGGCTCGCTGTGACCTGCCAAATATTTGTCCCACTGATCTTAACGGTAGAAATCCTATTCGGATTAGTTCCCGCTGCGCTCAATCCTGGGCATTCTCTCCCCGCCGCTACTCTTGCTTTCGTTCTTCCTCACTTTACACTGCGAAGAAAATAAGAGTAGAATAGTTCTTCATTTTTACCTTTTCAATTCATAATTAATATAGAATATTCTTATTATTCTTATAACAATTAATTTGATGTGTTGTTTTTCTTCGCGTTTTCTTTCAGAGGCTGTGAATTAGAGAAGTATAAGTTATGAATCCATGTTTTAGCACGGATAAAGCCAAAGAGAAAGCCCAAAAGCACTTTAATGCTGTATCATTGCTGAGAAGCGAAATGATTCTGTGCTAATGATCAACCTAAGTGTTAGAGTATGATCGGCTCTCGAGTTCGCGATGGTTACACAAGCACTTTCTGCCGAATAGCCTTCGGCACGACTATCAAACAAAACAAACAAACCGAAATAAAACGGTATTTAAAAGCTGTTACAACTTTCGCATGTCAGTGGCGACGCTCAAGGTCTTCGGACGACGGCCGCCCACGAGCGCCCACGCGCCCACGCGTTTTCTCAATTTCAGGCGCTAACTTCACGAGCTAACGCAATTGTATGTACATCAGAGATTCATCCTAGATATGAAATACGCGCTCCTGACGTCGTTCATGGCTGCGACTCATTGAGAAATGTGCAGCCACTTATGACATATTTGCAATCGTCACGTACATGTGCCGAGATCTTCGCGTTTAGTCGTGTCTGCCAATCGTTGATATTACTCGCCCTAAGATGCACACGAGTGCATCCGCGCTTGCGATGCTTGCTCATAACATAGCGATGATGTACCTAGTTAATGTTAAAAATACCAATTTTGTGAAAAAAAACTTTAAACAGTGTTTGACCGGAGAAGGTCGAATCGGTCAAACGACATATCAACGTTGAACTCAATTGAAAATGTTCACAATTTTAGAAAATAACTCTTAGCTCGTCCACTATAGGCCGAGTAATACATTTTTCCTCTAGTTTCTTATACTATAGCGAAGAGCGGAGCAGGTGGGTCTCCTATATCATGAGATAACGCCGCCGTCCATGGGCAGATGCGCTACCGTCCGCGCATTGGTTGTGTTTTCGGCTTTTTACACCATTTAAGCAACAACAGAGTACACCGTGACATAGTACCGTTTCACGCTGAGTATTCTCCGAGCCGATGGTATCAGTTCGGACGAGCCGGACCAATTAGGGCGTCAGCATATGCTTCAGCATGGATACGTTTTTACAAAATTTAGTTTTTTCTTAATAAATTTTTTAAACCACGTCATGGATTAAACATTAATTAGATACAGTAGGTACCTATTGTTTCATCCAAGCACAAAGTTTCTTTGATGATCTTTCTTGAAGAGGGCAATATGCCAGCCATGCTATAAATAAAACGGCCATGCAACTTCCAAGAATTTCTTCAAATATAATGCAATGTTATTGTAATTATTCATATAATATTTTCCAGTCAATCACAATGGAGTTTCTTTGTAAGAAATTGAAATTGTTTATTTTATATACCTAACGAGGAACATAAGTGTCCAACTATTTACTTATTACTTTAGGAAACACATACCACGGCAGAATTCAAATCAAGGAAAATTATTCCATTTCTTTACATTGATACGAAATAAGACGCATCGTACGCCACTGTGGGCTGAGCCAAATGCTTAGCTTACGCTTGACAGTTCCAATGGGGCTAAAGGGCTGTGATTTTAACCGATTTATTATTGTAGGTACGCAGCTTTTGGCCAGCACAGATTAACACCTTTTATATTGCTTACCAATTGTTATTTATAGATGTACCCAAAAATTCAAGACACCATATATCTAGAAATTGTAAAAAACGAATGCCAAAAGGCAATGGACGCAAGCCTTGATAGAGCAAGCATTGTTCCAGGGCGCGAAGAAGAGCTGTGTCCGAACCGTGGGAGGAGACAGCGAGACCGACATCGAGCAGTGCTGGGACGAGAGGGTACTACGGAGACTCGTGAGTTCTTGCTTTCGTATCGCAAGCTATTATTGATTTCTATTGAGTGATCTGAGAGTCGACCGTTTGCATACTCAAGCTTCAACTTTCCTAAAATTCTTCCAATGATAGCTTCTATTAAATGACCAGTAGTTACAGTACCAATATCATAAACATTACCTATCTGAATGGTTTAATATGAATGCGCTATGCATCCCTATAGTTGGCATGCCTTCTTATCTTTTGTACTTTAAACTCAATGACAGTATTATGTTCGAACGAGTTCAGAAAATGTCGTTTCGTTCCCGGCTGGCGTCTAGCCAAACTCTCTTACTCATAAAGTTTAATTATCACCCTCGCAGCTCGACGCGTGCACTGACTACGAGCAACGGCGCCGACTGCGCGCGCGCATTCGAACCCTCATGGCGGAGCAGGAAGGTAACTACCCATTTCACACACCACTGCAAAACAACGCAAAAGATGGACTCGCACAAATGCGGACTGAAGTCATGATACGATGATTACTATTTCGGCACTTTGTGGAGTTGTATTATGTGTCCATATTAAATACATGGTGGTTGCTGGACTCGCTTTCAAGCTTGTGTAATTAATTGCATTGCAGCATGCGCGAGCGCAGTAACCGACGCGTTGGCCGCCGCTGGCGAGACCATGGAGTCGATCGAGAGCGAAGAGCAGCAGCAGACAGGCGAGCGCGGTGAGTCTCTTCTCCTGCCACTTCTTCAGGGGCTGCTGCAGGGCGGCGGTGAAAAGCTGCTCGCCGGGCTCGGCACCGCGTCCCACGACGTTGTCGCGGACGTGCGGCGTTCCCTGCAGCGGCTGCGGCTGGCGCTGGCGCCTCCTACCAACCACCCTCAGGCTCGAGCTCTCCTGGCTCTCGCCGACCGGCTGGAGGACGCCCTTGACGTGGCCGACAGACTCGACGGCTGCAAGCGAAAAAGCCGCAGGCGTAGCCGCACCGCCAGGCATACTGTGGGCGTCACTAGAGAAGAACTGGAAGAAGCCAGGCGCATGGTCGACAGAGACACTCTTCTCCCTGAGGCCGTGAAGGCGACCGACTCGGCTTCTCCACCGCCTTCCAATGTAGCGGCTGGGGAATCGCTTCCGCCTGATAGAAAACATAGCATCGATGAAGAGGTCAGTTATTGTGACCCCGTTGAAGCAAAACATAGCATTGATGAAGAGGTCAGCTATTGTGAGCCCGTGGAAGCAAAACAGAAACCGCTACCAATTGCTCATAGCGTCAGCTATGAATCAGCCCCGAAGGTAAACAGAAATGCGCAAATGGTCGAAAGGCGTGTCGCTGCTCCTCGAAGGCCGGACTTCTTCAGGCATTCTATTGCAGACAGTGCTTTGCAGGAGTCGTCTCGACCACTCGCTGCTCTCTGGCAAATGGAATCCAATAGAGGTATTGCGGCGATAGCAAATAAGTTCGATGCTAAAATGGAAAAAGAAAAGTCAAGTCTAATGAGTCGGCCTGCTTTGAGCAAGCCTCATGTTCCGAACCAGCGCGCTGCCTACCGCCCGCCACCTCCCACCTACAACTTCGCGGCGCCGCCCTCTGACGAGTCCAAGCCCTTGCACCGGGCTAGCACCGCCGCCAAGCGTTTTCGGATGAAACGCGCGAACACCATTGACATCGGCCGGCCCTTCGGCGGTTACAGAGGCGACGCTGACACAGATGCAGACACCAACACAAACCAGCCTCTGGCTGTTCCGGAATTCCGGCCGCAGACTGAAAATGATAAAAAGTTTTTAGCTTTTATGCAGAAGAATGAGGAAAAGGGGAGGAACGGTACGGGATTCGCCAACAATTGGAGCAGCCGATTTGGCAACATCAAAAACGCCTTCGAAGCCCGAGAGAAGGAACAACACAGCAGGTCGTCTAGCGCATCATCCGCTAAACGTTTCTGGCAAACAACGGACACCGCCAGCGGCGTTACGCCTCGCCCGAGGGGCTTCTTTAGCGAAACAGTCCCAGACGTCGTGATGCCGCCGTGGGTGTCGCAGCGTCGAGAGTCACTCAAATCGCATCTTCTGCCAATATCAAAGCAAGTACCACAACAAACGGTTCCACCTCCTGTTTTGCTGTCGCCAACGAAACACCCAATTGCCAAACCCTTTGTCGCTAAACCAATTCCAGTAAACCAGTTCTCCCACGCGCCCATGTCTGCGTTCAAGCCGCCGCAAAAGATGTTTTCCCCGGGCGGCGCTCTGCCAAACGTTTGGAGCATACCCGTGTCTCCTTCCACCGAAACTCCAGTAGCATACCCACCTACACCACTTACGTATACCTCTCCATCATCAATGAATACGCCATACTTAGCTTTCAATGTCAAGAAAAAAGGACAGGACCCTGGCACAAAGACAAAATATTGGAATAGTAAATTTAACCACACTGTTATAGCCCCGAGCTATGAGCATCGCTCTCCCACGCCTCCGACTCACGCGCCAGACACCCATCACTATCCGATCAAAGCGATCCCTAGCCAAAACAACCTTTCGGCACCAGAGCTGGTGAAACAGGCTGACAGCACGCACTCCCTCCGCCCGCCTGAGAGCTCTCCTAAAATTGACGCACAGCAGCTTCAGATTGAATTCTACGAAAGACAAATCCGTGACAAGAGCCGGCGGGACGTCCCCTCGCAGAAGCCGCCAGCGCCTCCACCGCCGGACTATGCCCCCCATCACGCGGACTCCTCGTTCGTGCCCCTGCAACAAACCCCAGACATTGAAAAAGCCAAAGCTCACAAAGTGGACTATCTACCTGATGTCGTTATCAACGAGAACAGCACTACTAAATGCCTAGCTGCAGCGGCGCGTCGCGCTTCTTCGTTCAGTCCGCTGAAGGGCAGGCAGCAGGTGACTTTTCAAAACGGCGTGGCCGTGAGCAGCGAGGACGCCACCACGGAGCATGACAGCGTCGTCACCAAGGTAATGCAGGGCCCGATTCGAGGCTCCGCAACAATAACAGCAGGCGTCAGGACACGCGGGGCCGCAGACAGCTTGCGTGGAGTTCTCGATAAACTGTCTTCTCCTAAAAATGACGTGTTATCGCAAATAGAAAGGAAGAAACGAGAACACATCCGAAATCAGGTACGGCTGGCAGCCCCGCCTCACCCAGGGCTATCTCCCTCGCACGCTATCTCCCCCACCCGACCGCACGCATTCGAGGGGAACTACTCGATTGGCTCTCGCAGTCCAGGGCTTGCTGCGTCGAGAGACTCTATGCTCTCGAGCGAGTCTCCGGCTAGCAGAGGTTCCAGCCCCGGTTCGGCGCTCACTCGCTCTGGATCCTGGCATAGGTTATCAGAATGCGCCCCGAAGCCAACGTCGCCCAGAAAAGTGGTGGCGCGAACGAAATCTATGCACCTGCTTGCGGTACCAAAACTTTACGAGGGTGGAATTTCTCGAGACCAAGTAATAGAGAAGAAGCGAACGGTAGAGGCGTACTTCTCGAACCAAACGTCGCAGAGTCGGGGGCAGCAGGCGAGGGCGTCGCGCTCGCTGGCTTCGTCGCAATTCGCCCTCGGCCGCAGCCGGACCATGCCGGCTGTCTGCGAGCTGCAATTCCTAGACGAGAGCAACGCGGACGACGCCTTCGAAGATCTCGTGTCGGGGCTGGCCTAGCGCCTGAGCACATTCCAAAGCGGGCAGAGAGGACGAGGCGCGCGTGAGTCGTGTGTGTGTGGGCCTGTGCTTGTGTCGCGTCCGCATGCGCCCCTCCGCCCCCTGTACATAATGCACTCGATAACAACGATTTCATCGCATCGAGCCCCGTAACCGTTTTTATTTAACGCTTTAGAGTCGTCCTGATGTTGCCGCTGGTTTTCTTGTGTTTCGCTGCCGCGGGATCGATACGTCCGTCTTAACGTGCGTTCTCGTTTGCAGAAGAAGAAGAAGTTACCACTGTTACGTCGAGCGTTAGGAGGAAGTCGTCGGAGCAAACCGTCAGCAGCACCACCGTGACGAGTTGTACAGGTAGCTCCTCTTTTCTCCGCCCATTTCAAACAGCCATTTTGAGGCATCGCTGTCGCTACGGTGTGTCTGGTGACAGAGCACATTAAGAAAAAGAACTATTATCATTAAAAGGCCACCTTTTAAATTTGCAGTGAGCGAGAGCACGAGCCGGCCAGCACCTAAGCCTGTGTCTCCGTTTGCGAAGTTCCGCCAACTCGAGAAACAGCATTCTACCAACTCTCCCAAGTAAGAAACCCCTCTAGTCTTTTAAAGAATCGCAGCGATGCTGCAAGCAGAACGGCGCCCGTTGCGTGGCCCTTGCAACTATATATTTCACGAACTCGTTCCATGCCCATCATATGCATTCATGTACTTAGGTATATACTTTTTTGCTTGATCACTTATATATAGAAGTGTTATACATTTATATATGTTACAAATTGTCGAGTACAAAAGCATTGTGTTCAGTCTCTGCCTTTAGTCGTGCAGTGCTTGAGACAGCAGCTCTGACCTCGCGCACACAAGGTGCTGCCATAGCGTAGCGACGTAGCTGCGGTAGACTCTTCTAGTCGCCCTCACCGAATCGTCGATGTGAAGTAGCTGGCACCTAACGAACGGTTGGCCGGAGACTAATCGCGCCTCACCACGTTGTAGCTCGCCCAAGACTCCGCAGAGCCCGGGCTCTCCGTCGCAGCCCTTCTTCAAGTTCACCGACCCCGCGCTGCAGCTCAGCGCTGTCACTATTAAAGAACGATTGCTGCAGTGGTGTCGCGACAAGACTCGGGACTACGAGGTACTCAGGCCGCGGCCCTCTATGGCCCCTTCACCGAACGCCCCACCACGCCGCGGTGGGCGGACGAGGGCTGCTCGTCTAGTGCACCTTTCACCCGCTATCGCCTAACAAGGGTCGGCTTCGACGGCCGCTGGTGACTGAGAGGCTATTTGCTAATTAACACGTAGGATAATTCATGCACGTGGCCACGTGGAAAGATCAGTGCAGGGTGAGGCGTGGAGGGCGTAGTGGGGTGTTGTGGGCGCGGCGTGGTGCGGCGCTACGGGCCGAGTCGGGGATAGGTTCGACGTGGCGCAGCATGTGGACGGACGCACTACTCGACTATCATCCATATCTCATCCACGCTTCCATATATGTTTGCTTCTCCATTAGCCCTGTATATATTATATATATGTAGCTACCACTTATAATTCATGTCAAACAAAGCATAACTTTGGATCCAAGTCCCGTTAATTTAGCTTGGTTGTGCATAGATGGCGGTGATCTCTAACCATTAGGTGATCTGCCAGCCT
>DWCF01001952.1:0-26637 GCA_018230265.1 Delias oraia | reverse complement strand
CAGCGAGACTCCGAGCATTGCCCTCTCCATAGCTCGCTGAGTGACTCTGAGCTTCTCCATTAGACCCATCGTAAGCGTAAGCGTAATTTAAAGTTAATAGAGACAATGAAAAGGTATATAATAAACATAAAAGTCATATGTAAATATCTAATATTAGATCATCCATAACGTGGAAATACATAAAAACGTCAACAAAATATAAATTTTAGAATGGTTCTGATTCCATGGTGAGTAGCTACTTCTTAGCAGAGAAACGCATCTCGCTGGCAGTATCATAGTTTTCTTAATTTAATTAATTTCAAACGGGATTGTCAGTTTGTTAGTAAATAACATTAAAAATGTAGAAAGTTAACAATTTAACGTGATCCATCGTGATGAATTTCATTTTTATCTCGTGATTTTAATAAAGTGTTCATAAATGTGTAATTCGTTGCAGGTGGCGCTGGTGAGCATAGTTCATATAAAGGATGAACAGTGCCCTCTGCCGAGTGGTGTGATCGCGCAATATTTGAAACAAGCCAATGGGCACTTATCGTGCTTAAAGGTAATTAAAAATATTTATTAATAATATAATAAATGGATAATTTAAAAATGTACTTCATTAAAATCAGATGTTTTCTGAGTGTTCTATCTCGATTATGTAACAGAAAATATATGTGAAAGTGTCAGAATATTTGAGACTTTATATTAAAAAAATAGGAAGAAAACAAGCATCAGAGTCAGGTAGAGCTAGGGGAGTTCTGGCAGGGCCAGTGCGTTGCCGGCTTTTATTGTTCCGTGTCAGCTTCCGACTGCAACTAAACAAAATATACTAAAAAGTGTTTTTATTAAAATTACAGGTTACAACAATTGATAACATACAATTGCAAAAAATACAATTGCATTGAGAATAATATTTTATAGCTGATTGAATTGAAAAATGCTCGCTTATCTTGAAATGAAAATTTTAAGTCGTTAGTAGTCGTAAGTTATGTAGTTTACGAAATCTTGACGTCAAGGGGACACCGGGTTGGATCCCTGGTCTGAATAAAATGTATAATTGAATTTGTAATTTGTTCGATCTTTGGAAGGGCTTCGCAATGGTTGGCCGAGGCTTAACACTGCCTTGCCCGTGGGAAAGCCATGCTGATGCACTAATATAACCGGCTTGTCTCTAGTGATATCACAGAATATTACCGTGAATTGGTACTTGTACTGTGTATCGCTGAATGAGTGAGGATTTCGGAGGGTCGGTAAGTTATATCGCTGAAACGGTGTCAAACAACACAACCAAAGCTCGGATTGTGGGGCGATAGTGCTCTATTACCATCAAGGAGACTCGCGTGTTTTTTTCCGCTGTACAATAAAAAAATGATTATATTTCAGCAACTTTACGTCTCCGGTGAAATGGCTGACGTGGACGAAGGCTACCGATCGAAGGGCGAAGCTCTGTGCTGTGTGTGCGCAGCCGCGCCTTTATCCCGCGCGCTGTTGCCATGCCGACATGCGTGTCTATGCGCCGGATGCTTGCGTCAGTATATATTCTACTTAATACCCACTATTGCACTATAATTACTTCATTATATTTTTTTACAAAAACGTAGATAAAGGCGCAAAAGGCTCACTTACGGCTTACATGGACACCCCTAGCCCTTAACCTCGGGTGCGTTGCTGGCTTTTAAGGAAAATCTACGCTCTTTTCTTGTAGGTGATTGACTGAGAGAATTGATACAAAATCTTACGATATTATAAATATAAATCTTGAGCATCTTCATGAAAAAAGCATACATTTTTCTTAAAGGGTGGCCACGCACCCTATGCAAGAGCTAGGGGTGTCCATGGGCGTAGCACCGATTGCCCTAGGTCAGCCTTCTGCTCGTTGGCCACTGATAGTATATAAAAAAAATATGCGATATAACATTGGTAAGCATTCTTTTATCGTCGGCTCAGATAGCTAAGATAATTCGTGTATTATTATATATATTCGTGTCATAGGTTTTACATTGAGATAAATTACATTAGCGATAAGAATTCAACTCACGCGCAAAGGGCGACATCAGTATTCAATCGGTAAATCAATCGACTGTGTTTTCGCATGCGGTGCGCGTTCGATGCCCGCAGTTACAAGGTCGCGGTCACATTATTAAGTAAGCATTGTTTTTGTAATGAAAAATAAGGATTTTTAATTGTCAGTGATGAAATTTAAATTGAAAAAATAATTACAAATATATTTTATATGTATGTTACATATATAGAATACTTGGCGTGACTCGGTACGTGTAACGTGTTTCGCTAAATACTTTGAAGATATGATGCTTAAGCGACTTTAAAAGGCGGGCCTGCAAGTGCAACTGGCGCGGTTGTCCACGAGCGGCGGTGTTTTCTTACCATTTCATAGACTTATACCTATTCCGTTATTCTCTTTACCATAAAAATGTATATATTTTTTGTATGATACAAATAGATCAAATTTGAAGAGCTCTAAACCCGAATAGGGGTTTAGGTTGCATATAAGAATTAAAAATATAAATGCTTTTCTATTATTGCGAAAAGATAATTTTTAATATATAAATGGATTATAATCCGTAACAAACCACTGATCAACTAACAGAATAGTCTACAGGGTACAGAATCAGAGAGGTTTTATATGTTCAATAGTATAAAACATTAAACTCCTTGTCACGGTTTTTCTTCGTACGAGTCAAGTATAGGTGATCGTTAACTCAATGACTGACATTGATTAATTCCGATCACGGTCTTTTGTTAGATTAAATACGCAATGAACAGTTTAAATCGTATTTCGTTGAATTATTTACCAAAGGAAAAAGATAGCCAATGGAAAATCCCACATTCATGCCGGGCTGGTCAAAATTAATATTTCAAACGTATACCTTTTGTATACGTTTGAAATATTAATATACATTAATCTAATTTAAAGTATTTTTTTTATAGTATAACAGACAATGGAGCAGGTGGGTCTCCTACGTTGTAAGGGAACACCACTGCCCATGGACAACCGCGCCACAGTACGCGCATTGGTTGTGCGGCTTTTTACGCTACTTAAGCAAGATTTTTAAGAGCCTCTGATATCCTCACTCACTCTGTGTAACACAGTACAAGTACCGTTTCACGTTGAGTATTCTGTGAGCCCGTGGTATCACTTCGGAAGAGCCGGCCCAATTAATGCGTCGGCATATGCTTCAGCATGGCTCTCCTACGGCTGAACTTCTATCGCTCCATTTGGCACACCATTAAAAATTGATCCACCAACTGTGATATAGGAGTGAAAAGAAAACAACAAAAAAACTGGGTTTTTCAAGGTCGGGTAATGAAGACAATTTTATGAGTAATATTTTATAAGTTTCATATCAGGCGAGTCAGTTTTCCTACACGTAAAATTGCGAGAGCCTCGTAGCTAAATGATTGTATAAGTCTACCAAGAAGCAAGAGGTTTTTTTTTTGTTGAAACATTTCTATATGTTAGATTTTGAATTCTAACGTTTTTACTAATCTTATTTTATTTCCTGCTTATTAATTTACCTTTATGAAATCTAAATTTACTACCTTCGGAATGCCTTCTACTCGGAAGGGCGCTGCTGCCCACCCTCCAGTGAAGTGTCCTTTAGTCGCCTCTTACGACATTCAATTAGGAAGACTGGGAGTGGTACTATTCTGATCTGGTAGCCACACGGGGGAGAAGCAAGAGGTTATCGGGTTTGAATATCGGTCCGGGCAGTTAAGATTTTATATACAATTTATTCGGTCTATGGAAAGACTTGGTAGTGTTTTGGCTAGTGTCTTAACACTGTCGCGGCCGTGAGAGAGCCATGCTGAAACTTATTCAGACGCACAAATGGAGCCGACTCGTTTGAAGTGATACCACGTGCTCACAGAATACTCAGCGTGAAACGCCACTTGAACTGTGTTTCGCTGAGTGAGTCAGGATATCGGAGGCTCTTGAAATTATGCCGCGCGGTCGTCCGTGGGCGGCATTGTTCTATTGAAACCCATCTTCTTCGATGTTTGCTATACCATTAAAAAATTGCATCATAGAGCAAACAAATTTAGAAATTAATTTGTTTACACGTATGTATTAAAATTTATTTGTTGACATTTCAGCGAAGCTAGACAAATGCCCGATCTGTCGGAGCATCATCACGAGTTACTTCTGCATCAGGAATGAGGAGGAGCCAAGATCAGATAAGCAACAGTACCCAATTAACAGGCGAATTCTTAATTTGTTTCATTATCACCACTAGCCCTAACGACGGCTGAACGCCGACAATTCATCAAAAAGGTATTTTGACATTCGTTTCAAATATTGGCATCTAAAAGATGTGATCTTGTATGGATGTATTGCGGTTTCTATTATAAAAAATAAATAATAAATTTCTTGGGTAGCCACATTTATTTGTGTATATTATTGTGACTCATTGAATGAAGCTTGAATTTTAATAAATAAATATACAATTGGTACATGGTGTCCTATTAGAATTGCGAGATTCCATTAACAGACGGTACTCCGTTACCTTCAGTTGATTTAGATGTTGATTCGGTAGCCATCTTTTGTTTATTGAATTTTTTATTTTGTCCAAGGACTTTTTTAAAACTGTTACATGAGACAAGTATACATGAAACAAGTATGTTTACCGTCAAAGGGACCGTCGAGAAATTGTGTGACGTCACATATTTTGCAATTTTACGTCTAGAAATGATTGAGTTAAAATGTTGAATTCGTGTTGTAATAAATTGTAATAGATTTTGATGATGATGTTGACTTAACCCTAGACTCAAAATGACACAATCTGCGACCTTATCTCTTAACATCTGCTGTAATTTATAGACGGCCCCAAAAAATCGTATAGATTTCACTTATGGTACTCCTATTGATTCGGTACCCAAGAGATTTATTTTAACTATGAAAAAAAATCTATGTCAAACGTATCCTATGACCATTCCAGAATTCAAAATGGTTGTAATTTACAAAAACAAAATTAAAAAAGAAACTTTCAAATCGCAGTCATAATTATTTATTATAATTTTAAGTGTTCAGTCGAGTGTCAAAAGATCCTAAAAAAAACGAGAACAACTGAAAGAAATGTTAAGGTCTAAAATACACTTAAACTGTACGTATTTTGTTAGTTGTGAAGGCGTAAGTCTCGTTATTTTAATTTCGTAATCACACGGGATTTTTCTTGTTTTATATCAGTCCGTAACGTCTCGAAAGAACATTTCACTAGATGTCCCATAATACGAGGTAGAATAAATAAGATTTGACTTGTTTCAGTTTAAATTGAACGTAGCCAGACAATTATCTGAACTAAAACGACATTTTAGTTCAGCAACTTTAGCAACGGCAAAAACCTAAAGCCTTTTGTTATTATTTGATAATAGCGCCATCTGTCGCGTGAAAAAGTTACTATTTTCTTAAAAATTATTTCCTTTCTCAATATATTTTTACGTATTTAATTTACGTTTAAAAAGACAGTGTTTGTTTGTGATATTTTGAGTGAATTTATTTTGTACAAATGATGTTTATTTTTAATCGATTTTTTCCTTTGACGGCTCGGAACGAAACGCTGTGAAGGGTAACTTTATTTGGAAGTTCCATAATCCAGGGTTATCCAACCTGTGGTCCGCGGGCTCTCCGGGGTCCGCTAGTATATGTATGAGGATCCGCGGTGTCATCTTCGGACCATACATAAATGGTAATACTAACTATAATAAATACCTAATTTTATTTTTATTGCTGTTTATTTTATTATGCGGTCCGTGAAAACTTTCTTTTAATCTTTACCGGTCCGTGGCTGAAATAGGTTGGGAATCGCTGCCATAATAAATTAAAGCTGGTTTGGTGTTACCATACTTTGTTTTGTGTTCAAAGTAGTAAGTAGTAGTGTAAACTAAAATCAACTTTAGTTATATTAGTATTTAAATATATCCATGAATTTTTATCTTATAAAAAATGCATTGTGTAAATTTGACGAGTTTAGACAAAATATTCTATAACTAAAATTGGTTGAGTGAAACCAAAATTTTTATGCAAAGCATAGCATGGTTAGTCCAAATAAACGAAGGTATTTCAGATATAAGAGCTACTTAAACAAAGTAGCTGTTAAATGTGAGTCCGCCTTTTGTTTTATACAAATTTCCTATTTTTCTCCTAAACTAAGAGTGGGTGCAAAGAATGAAACTGTGATATAATTAAAGCTTTGTGAATTTGCGTTGTATGTAAATATTAATTTTAATTTTAGTCGATAAGACGCTTACTAATAGTAAACTACCACGGCGCATAACTATTATAGACTTGCTTAATTATATGCTTTGACTGTACCGGGGGGACGCTAGAATCGCCACAAATTTTAAAAATAGCAACACTATTCCACTTAAATTTTTTTCAACTTATTGTGTCAGGCTAGTCTTTTAGTCAAAATCACTGGTTTATTTGTAACAATGTGTTTCATATTAAAAAAAATGCTTTTTATACACTTGAGGGTCTGCCCTCACTGTCCCTGGTAGGTTAAAAAGAGAAGTTACTTTTTACTCATGCGACTAGTATTTAATTTGTATAAACCTGTTTTATGTCACTTCCTTGACTTCTTGATTGTAATAAAATTTAATATGTAAATGAAGTCTTCCAATAAAAAAAACAGCAATATTTTATTTTGTTGTTAAAAAATATCATTAATAAAAACAAAATTGTAACAACAAAAGTATAAACTGAATTTATTTGTTTATAAAAGAATATCACCAATTAGTACGTAAAACCTGGCAGAGGCTAATTTAAAAAGTCAACAAATAGATGTATATTTTCAAAATGTGTAAATAAATAAAATTGCCAAAGTTATCGTTGTTTTTATTCATACATTTTTCTCATCGCTACAACAAACTGCAGCTTCTGCTAACTTTGCCAACCTAATAATAACATTCTATTACAAGAATCGTATTGTTTTAGTGGAAAAAGTTTATTAAGTGGACTACATTTTACGGTCAGAAATTATTATTCAAATAAAACATAGGCTTATCTTAACACTTTTATTCATAAAATGTCAACCTTTAAATAATATACTAATTCATCATCTTAAACTATATTTTCACCAAATTCATCTATCCTTTCTCCTCTTTCATCCTATCTGCGTACAACTGAGAATTTTTGACAGCAGAATACAAACTAAACAACAAGTGTAATGCTTGAATTCTGCCATTAAGAGTATCGCCCGCCACCGGAATGTCAAAAATTGCACACACTACATCGACATACTGTGAGAGGGAGCAGTCTAGGCTCGCTGGCGGGAAACCTACCTCGTTCAAAGTGTCTTCCATAGGCTCCGGCCACTCCTCCATTAAACTGTCAATGTCTGGCATTTTGCTAAAAACAAATAAGAACATTCTAAACGACAAGCAAAATTAACAATCATTGTTCGAAATAAAAAAAATCGTAAATTGAACATGAGCCATTCAAAAATAGTCTGTAACAACATTGAATAAATGCTTAAGAGATTTTTGCATTCAAGGAATAATTTTTAACATGGCACATTTTAACGTGATTCGAATTTTCATGTATATTAGAAATAGTGTTGTTTACTACGGAATTTCTGCTATAATTACTATACATTGTTACACCCGTGGGAGAGCTTTGCTGAAGCATATGCTGACGCAGTAATTGGGCCGGCTCGTCCGAAATGATACCACGGGCTCACAGAATACTCAACGTGAAACGGTATTTGTCGTGTGTTTCGCTGAGTTAGTGAGGATATCGGAGACCCTTAAAAATGCCGATTAAGTGACGTAAAAAGTCACAACCAATGCGCGGACTGTGGCGCGGTTGTCCACAGGCGGCAGTGTTCTCTTACTATTCAGGAGACCCACCTGCTCCGTTGTCCGCTATACTACAAAAAAATAATAATTCGACATCTTACGAAGTATAGGTGACCGTGGGAGCCGGTTTCGACATGTGAAGTTCGCTGACGTCTTTGATCCATCTCTCAATAGCTTTTGGATTGTTTTCCGCGTTTTCTACTTTCTTTGTTAACTGAAAGAAATATTTTTTCAAAGGCATTCGTCAAATCTACACGTTGTATTTGAATGATATAATCAAAAATATGAATTAATCTGACCTACCAAATCACGAATTTTAAATCTTATCAGCGTATATAAAATATATTGTAGAAGATATTATATTTATATGGAATTTTTAACAAGATTTTTTTATTTAACAAGAGGCAAACGGGCAACTGTACACCGCCCATGGACATTCTAAGCACCAGTTGTGCCACGGGTGAATTAATTTAAAAGGAGATATAGTATGTCCCCAACTTCCCAATACGTAAAGGTAATTTTACTCTATAACAATAAACTAAACAACCTAGAAAGTAAACTAGATCTCCCTCCAATCCGTTTCTGACCAATAAAATAAAAAATAAATACAAAAAAATATAAGATATGTCAAAAAGATAAAGTTTACTAGATTGGCCTTGGCACTGATAGTTTTGGAAATCGCTCGCAGCTGGAGATGTAGTAACGCGGAGTCACTTTGCTCGGCTGACGGCTCGTCCAGAATCGTTAAACCTGTAATATATATATTTTTTTAATAAAAAAAAAATATTTCTCAAGTTCCAGCGCTAACAGTTAGATTGGCATTGCCGGGATTTGAATTAAAAATATATTTACAGTCAAACTATGATGATAAATCTGTTTTATTTAGAATAAAAATGAGACTTGCTTATAAAATTGCACAATAAAACCCTCTTTAAAGACGTATGTTAATCTACAAATAGCTTTTTACTGCGCCGTAAAATATATAAAAAGTAGTGTCCGACAGAAACTAATTTCGGAAGTTGTCGTGCACGATCGCCTAACAAATATACTCTGATCATCACAATATTTTACGACGAAAGCGTAAACTAACGGCTTTTCTTTGAATTATTTGATTATTGATCTAAACTATTAACGATTTGAACTAATAAAGATTTTGTTAAAAAATAATAATTTAAAAAAAACAACAAACATATTATTTATATATTTTATTACATAGTATTATATAAATGATTATAAGAAACATAATATATTGTGTTTTATGTCCTATTTAATACAAAATAATGGGTAAAATGCAACAGATTTCAGTTTTTTAAGGCATTTTTACTTGAACACGTAAAAAAAATTGTCCACGGCCGAACATTCGGTTTCGGCTTCAGCAATAAAACCAGTTTTCGTCGGACTCTCATAAAAAGTCAACGCACTTGAGAACGTTAAATATGCACCAGATTCGTTTCGAGATGATAAGATTGGCAAACGAGCATCGTTACAGCGATATCTCGGTGGGCGTAGAATGTGGGTCAGGGAACTTCTCTTAATTATATATACACACTGTAATCTGATGTGACATTTTGTATAGGGCAATAGAAAATTCGCTCATAACCTAAACCCCACATAATCTTTGCTATTTTCTTTTCTTAGAGTCGCCATACGAACATTTCAGCTTAACTCGGTGTTGGAGTCGAATCGCCGAGAATTTAATTTTAGCCGCGACTAACCGCAAGGGCGTCTCCAGCAAACCTCGGCTTGAGCAGTCGCGTAAAGAAGGGCTTCCTGAGCGGCCGGCCAAAATCTCACCGGAGTGAGTTTAAAGTTAAAAATAGGTCCTCGCCTTCAAATCCGGCGAAAATCTTTGCTAAAATCAGATCTTTTCTCATATTCTGTCTTGTTTTTGCAACAACAAATATACGTCACCGGAACAATGACAACTGACAGAGTATATAAGAATCGTTGACGACGAGATCCTTTCCGATCAGCTCGACTCTTTGGCCTTACGTAGCGATATATCTTCGCTCAACATCTTCTACCGCTTTTACCACGGAAAATGTTCGGAGGATCTATTTGAATTGATTCTTGCTGCTGAATTTCACCATCGAGGCAAAATACAAAATTTCATCGATTTCACCTCGATGTTTGTTGTTCTACAATTATGCGTTTTTAAGGCATTTTATGCCGCGCACCCCTTCTCTGTGGAATCAGCTGACTGCAGGGTTATTTCCAAACTAATACGACATTAAGATCTTCAAGATCGTACATATTTCTTAAAGTCCGAAACTCCTCCGCAGCACTGCATGGCGTAGGGGTGTCCATGAACGGAAGACCGCGTACCCTGGGTGAACCTCCAGCTAGCTTGCCACCATTCTTATAAAAAAAGACAATGTTTCGACTACTGCAGCATACGAAATTTCCGAATAAAATTTACGTTTTTCTTTACATAAATTATTGGCTTGAAAATCAAAACAATACACAACTAATAAATAATTTGATTTAATATTTTTTTATAGAAACCAGTTCGAGGGTTACATACCTAAGTTGTCAATCATGTTAAGGGCGCGTTCAGCAAGCGGCTCCGCTCTGAGACCGCAGGAAGGCGCGGTCACTTTTATGAATGCATCCGTATCGCCAACCGCCGGCACGTATTCCGGTATGAACGGCTGTAGCTTGAAGTCTATGTCTATCTTTTGCGGCGTGTATCTGAAATATAGTAACAAAATCATGTCGACTTGAAATCCAGCCATCCTTAAAGTCAATTGTATGAAAAAGTGTCTGCCTATTGCATTACGGATATGGCTTTTATTTAACCGGGATTCGAATCTACATCCTTCATTATTAAACGGGATTACTATTTCGTTAACACCGAAATGTATCGCGCTGTTTTTATATACAACAAAATACCTATTACGTTATATGACAGTAGAAAACATTGTAAATTCACCCATTTAGACAACTTTTCCTCTCCAAAACTCAATCTAAATTTAATTATACTTAAATTCCTTATGCACTGTTATCTGTATGTTTTAGAGAAAGTCGTGCGACACTTGAATCAAATTAAAATGAAAAGTTTCCCGAAAAAGATAGCATTACACTTTCACCTTTATGTAAACTTTCATTGTGTATCAATGTGATTTTACCCACAATAAGCGCCTTATACCCAACGCTAGACAATTGGTGTTATCTTACCAAATACGTACGTGTTCCGTTAATTTTAAACAATATTATTAGACGTTCTTATAAAATATAATTTCATAACCTTTATTCACAGCATTCTAAGGCAAATTATATTTTTTTTAATTGTATAACGGACAACGCTACAAGATCTCCTATATGGTAAGAGAACACCGCCGCCCATTGACAAACTCGTCACAGTCCACGCTTTGGATGTGCTGCCGACTGTATACGCCACTTAAGCGACATTTTTAAGGGCCTGCGATATTCTCACTCATTCAGCGAAACACAGTAGAAGCACCGTTTCAATTACAACTACCGTTTCATGAGTCGCCGACGAGCGTACGCGTATGCTTCAGCGTGGCTTTCCCACGGGTGACGACGCCTATTTTTAGTATGGACTTTAACTTTAACCCACTTCATTATATATTGAAAGATGTTCTCCATCTCCGCCGGCACTTTGAGATCGGCGAATTGCTTCGGATCATAGGCGCCTTCAGCTGGAACGACCACGCCTCGCTTCTTACCACTCGTCGGCAACACTGGATCCGGCCGATTCAGTTCTTCTATATCTGCACTGTCCGATTCTGTAATTAAAATTATTTATATGTAATTTAAATAATTGAGATATATATTGTTTAATAAGAATGACGAAAACGCCCTTTAAAACAGTGGCGGATTTACCAGTAAAATGCGAACCAATTTACTTGCCATGTTACAAATATATTTTTTTTGCGATATAGAGGACAACGGATTTAAGGGCCTCCGATATCCTCACTCTCTACGAAACACAGTACAAGTACCGTTTCACGCTGAGTATTCTATAAGCCTTTGGTATCACTTTGGACGAGCCGGTCCGATTAGTGTGTCAGCATTTGCTTCAGCATGGCTCTCCCACGGGTGCAAAAATAACACTATTTGTTATATGTATAAATAAGGAATAATCGTGAATATTTAACAAAACTGACAATATTTTAATATGGTACGTAGGTATAATATAGTGAACTCTCTTCTTTATATCAAAAATTACTAAATATTTTTGATTGTTTTTTTTTTAAACAGCAGTCTTCCGCTCATGGACACCCCAGCCCTTGCTGGGCCTTGTGGGTTGCTGGCCCTTTAGGTATAGGCACTCTCTTTTTAAAGGTGGTGGTACGCGTCACGAAATGCGTTAAAAATCGTCAAGTAGTGAAACTATAAACATCAAAGTGATACGCACGAACTCTTTTTCTGTCTCCATATGATAATAAGTTGAGGAATATTAAAACAGCGATTCTATATTACAGTGTAAAATTTATTTCATTAATTTATTACTGGGGATAAATTTGTACATCAAACAATAACATAAAAATGCTCAAACTTTTTAGAAATATTCATATTAAAGCACGTACCTACTGCCAAAAATAGCTACACTATTTATAACGCAAGAAGCGTTGGGACAGGTTTTTATACAATTTGATATGGAGAAAGCTGAAATCCTGGATTGAGATTAAGCGTAGTTTTTATGCGACTACAAAACCCGAAGTTTTTAGAGTATCTATTGGTTGGGAGGTTTAAGAATTTCTGAGGATTCAAAATTGGTCCCGGTTGCGCAGCAGTCAGGACAGGACCTCTGTCGGGTCCACTAGTTTAAAATAAAACTCAAATTACTTGTCTTCCGGAAACATATAAACTACCTACCTACATAATTCAGGTAGTGGGATGTAATGTCATACCAAATATGAGTTTAATTTTATAAGTAGCCTGGTTTGTAACCGCAATGTTTTGTGGTATGTATATAAAATACATATTATAAAATCATGTAGAACAACTTCTATATATATATACTAATTGAGCCGGCTCGTCCGAAGTCTTATCTCAGGTTTATACAATCCTCCATGCTAAATGGAAAATGTACTTGAAGACGGTGTCTACTGTTTCGGTGAGTGAGTAAGGATATCGAAATTCCTTAAAAATGCCGATTAAGCGTAAAAAGTCGGCAACACAACAAATGCGCGGACTATGCCGCGGTTGTCCATCGGCATCAGTGTTCTCTTACCACATATAAGACCTACCTGCTCTATTGTCCGCTATTTCATAAAGAATATAGTATAAAATTGCATAACTACAAACTGATATATGTATATGCTTTTAGGCAGATATAACTTTATTACTCACCATACGCGACGGTAAACTTTGTATCACCTACATATTTTTATAAAAAATCGTCAAAACTCAAGCCGAAAAAAGGGAATACGACTATACTATAGAGAATATTTCACAGAAACAGTTAGTATTGGAAAAAATTAATTTAAAAAATTACCAAATCAGTCCAGCGTTTCTTTATTTTTAGCGACGACGAACAAACAGAAATTCTTTTTTATCTCTGCAGACTAGAGAAAACAGCGAATCACCTACATACGAGTATATTTGTGAAACCTATTTTTTTACTCTATTTATATTTATTTCATACTACATGACTATTGCCTTTTTTCCATCACGTTACCAATGTCCTCTACACGAAATACAAATAGGAAGCAATTAATATAGTTAACTTATAATTGTCTTTCTGCGTAAATTTCACATTTTTTTCGAATATGGCGGACAGCGGCTGGCTTTTATCTAAACTCATTGATCAAATGATGTCGATGAGGAAATAACATTTGTATTTGGTAAAAATATTAAATATTACTACATATGTGTAAAATAGAAACCGAGATGTCTATATTATTTAAGGTCGCCGAATGAAGGTGAAAAATACGTAATTAAAAATTGTTCGTGTAAACAACTATACAAAACGAGTAAAATTGTGTAGTAAGGCTAATTAAAACATACCGGAATTAGAGGAATCACGCCGTCTACTCTTCTGCTGTGAGAGATCGTTATTCTTAGTATTTGTATTGTTATCCTTATCTGAATGCTTCGAGTTCCGATCCGGCGACTGAAACATTATCATTGATCTTAAAATACGCACCATTTGTTCAGAGCGATCAGAGTCGAACGTTATTGCAATCTATATATATGACTCAAAAAGCAATGAACAACTTTGCAATGTTAAGATTCCGTAAGCTAACATGATACCTGACTTCACTTAGACTGCAATTCACTAAGAAATTTAAAAAGATGATTGGTAGTTTATAACTTCAAAAAATATATTTAATCATACCTAAATAACATGTAAAAACGCTATAGAAAATAAAATAAATAATATACCTGATCTTCTTCAGAGAATTCCAATTTCTCTGGCGTATCTTCACTTTCGGTTTCCGAGTCGAAGTCGTGTCTTGCTGTATGTCTGACCGGGGGGTTGAACTTGGACATCTCGTCGTCAGAGGGGCTCTCAATTTCCTTGGCATCCACTTCTACAGTCTCGTCATACATTGGAAATTCATTGGAACGCACTTCTATTACTGACAATGTCTGGCAGTGTTTGTTGTCGGTTGTCATAGCAACCGATTGGTAATATAGCGAGTGGCCTGGCAAGTGGTGCAGGTATGAATGACTTCGGGAACTGGGATAGTCTGGTACAAGCTGGTACGATGTCTAGTGGCTTAAAAATATTAATGTATTTATCACATATATATATATATATTATAAACTACCTCTAAAAAATATACATAAATTAATTTTCTACTATTGAAAGATGGGCATTTATTCCGTTATTTTTTTAAGATCCTAATTATACGCTGATGTCTAATCAATAATTAATATTACCTACATTTTTATATATTACTATAGCAGACTTGTATGTTGATTTGTTACCAATTTGTCTGAAACTCAAAGAACTTTTGATGATATTTTTTATCATTTCGCATACAAACTCAGCCTTTCAAACTTTGAGAGGGTTTCTTAGGTCTACATAACTCTAAAAGTCTATCAGTTTTCATATCGCTAACATTTCTCAAGTCTTACATGCGTCAATAGGCGAGCGTCGAATGTAATAAATACATATAATTATTAATTAATGATGCGTATAAGAGAAAAGTGGGTTAACTATCGGATAAAACGCTCTATTGAACTAAATTTTCATTTTCTTTCCTAGTTTCGATATGTCTGAGAAAATATATTACAAATTAGAATACACAGATACAACACAGTATTAAACTGTACATAAAGCAACTTATATTTTCAATGAAAAATAACAAATGACGGTTTCTAGTCTCATGAATGAAACACCATTGATTTAAATATAGAATTTCTTTTTCGCAGATTATTATAGAAATTCATTCCAAATCCATTCGTTTTTAGGCTGTCAATTATCTGACAAGGCAAGTATTGTCAAGTATAATACATTATAATAACAGACAAACACAAAACTTGAAAGCCATAAAGAAACGCCGCTGCGTTCTTCACTTTTACGGGACGAGTAAAAATAAAACCCAACGCTAAAGGTTCAATGACTTTAATAACTAAAATGTCTAATTAAACTAAAATATTTTATAAAAATAGTACGCTCCTCACAAACCGTGTATTAGACGACGATTGCTTTAAGGTGACGAATACAGTTTTATTCTGTTAATAGATTTATTTCATATCTCCCTAAATTCACAACTGGATTATTGTTAAAACATACAAGTACTTTTTGGAACAAATAAAATTAATTTAGTATTCTCAAAAATAATCTAACCATTATTTGGTGAATAGTTAATAATAGTATACAAAAATATCATGTCAACTTTATAAGCCCTTTGCGAACGGTGTAAGACTTAAAGCACAGTATGAAAATATATTCATCTAATTTACATAGCAAATATAAATAGATATTATACTTTTTGGACTGTGTTATTACTGTTATATAAAGTAATCAAATTATATTCCACGTTCATATTTAAATAACAATTATTCAAGCACAAGATAATAAAATCACTTTTTTTAGAAGAATATGCAATATGCTCTAACAATACAAAAATAATTATAACTCTAACGCAACGTTAATCAATGAAAACTATAAAAAAATAGAATCCGATATATTACATTAGGACCAGTTTAGTGTTAAATACAATCATTATGTTTTAATCATTGCCCATAACACGCACTGTTTTTTGTTTGTTTCTTTGATGCAGATTTTCAGCAATAGTTAATTGGCGATTTTGGCACTTGGCAGTCATCTTAATGCAACTTATCGTTTGGTAAGTACACAAGCCGTTATTGCAGATCAGACGCTTTTCGGCTGTTGATACTGCTCCTAATTATAGATCAACCGACTTTGTTTATTAGCTCATCACAAATAGCGGTCAACTCTTCGTTTGCTTTAGTTTTCTGCGCAAGCGTCTCCTCGAGAGATGAGATATGCAAATCCTTCCGCTTCATCATTGCTTTTAGCTTCAACACATCTGCTTCGTGAGCTTTGTTTACCTTTTCAAGTTCGCGATTCGCATGACTGAGCTTAGATGTTGCGTGTTGTTTCAATACTTCATAATTATTTTGTATTTTCAGGTAATTTCCTTCAAACTCTTGAAGTGATTTCCTGAGACAGTCTTCGTTTGCTTTAAGACTTAATATTATCTGTTTACTCTTTTCATATTTGCTATGCAAATCATTAAATGATATTTCCATACTCGCTAAATGTGCAGTCTGCTCATCTCGGTCTTTTATTATTAACATTCGCTCTTCAGCGTGTCGCTCTTTATCCTGCTGTAGTCCAGAAAGTAGAAATGCGATAGTTCGTTCGTATTCTTCAACAACGGTAGACATTTTCTTGTTCTGTTTATTCTTCTCCAATATTTGTTTATTTAAATCATTTATTTTCTTTAATCTATCTTCACTCTCGTATTCTAAAGTTTTCACTTGACCTTCTAACGCACCTAATCTGTTTGATAGTTCTTTTCGTTCATTTCTTAATGCTTGCACGTGCATTTCTTTTTCAGCCAGTATCTCTCTTAACTGTGTAGGTGTTATATCAGTGTGGTTTTGTTGTGAATATCTTTGAGGTGGACTTGTATCACGATATTCAGTTAAACTGGTGTTTTCACTCAGGGAAAGAAGTCTATCAATAACAGCCATAGCAGGGGATGTAAAGGTTAATGATTGTCGGTTTATTTTAGCTGGGGAAGTAGATTTTCTTGACAATGCAACAGCAGGAACAACAGCCATAGTAGGCTTTGATAAATTACTACCATTTGGTTCGTCCGTAATGTCAACAGATATAATACTTTTACTACATGATGGAATTGTATTTGTGTTTTCCGTGTAAAAATAACTTTCACACTGCTTTTCTTTTGTTTCTGTACATTGACTCTTTTGAATGTTGCCTAACGCAGCTACAATACCATCAGATGATATACGTTTTGCAAACAAGGGATCAAACTTCAGAAATAGACTTTCTTTTCCACTGTCAGCTACAACGTTGGTTTGATTTTGATTTAATAAGAATTCAAAGGCTTCTGCATCAATAAACATCTCATTCTCAGCTTCATTATTTTCTTGTTTGGGTAAATCATCGAAGGCCATATAAGGATACGCTTCTTCACTATCGAAATCCTCATAAGGATGTTTTTCTTCTTTTATACGCATATCATTTTCGTCTATCTTATTCAAATCCTCCCCCAAAGTATCCAAGAAAGGTCCTTCAATCGTATCCTCATCTTCTGTA
Organism: Delias oraia; assembly: GCA_018230265.1. NCBI lineage: Eukaryota > Metazoa > Arthropoda > Insecta > Lepidoptera > Pieridae > Delias > Delias oraia. The sequence continues at coordinate 9,107 of DWCF01001952.1, read as the reverse complement.
TGAACTTCCTGCGTTGTCTTGTTCATCAATTTGATGGAATTCGCATCATTAGATTCATCAGACATTTCATCAGTAATTTTGTTATTTAATATCACAGTTTTGTTTGAATCGGAGGGCTCACCATCATCTGCTCGAATGCTATCATTTATCATTGGCGGTGTCGAACATAACGTTATTCTTGTAGCAAACGGGTTAAAATTACTATCGTCGATCTCAGGTAAATTAAAAACGTTTTTTTTATTACCAATTTGGGAAATGTTAAGAATGTCGGTGCTTTCATCATCTTTGACATCTAGCGACGGTTCTTCAGCGAATATTAATTCTTCCGTGTTGCTTTCAATCTCTACTTTATGCTGCTTGGCATTATTTTCATTTTCATTGGGCTTATTTGTTTGTAATTCTACGTTATTACTTTCTTTAAAGACCAAAACCGTCTCATCAAAAGTGGAGTTCATTTTCTTTTTATATATGTCATTATGTCTTTTTGGCGCTGGTTGTGATTTTCTTCTGTTAGGCAACATCTTTTTGCGATTACTTGTTTTACTGTGGATCTGTATAGAAGTTAAATTTTCGTTACTTATATTTTTAATTGGAGGCGATGACCTTATTTTATTTTTTGTTGCAAATGGGTCATCTATGTCATCAAAATTAAAATTGTATCCCTTTGAAACGATTTTAGGAGATTTAGGAGATGTAGGAGGTGTTTCTAGAAGTCTCGATTTTGTTTTACCTGAAGTGTCGACAACTGCAGTGGCTACAGATTTATTAATATTTTCTACTTCTAAATCATCATTATCCAATTCATTTGTTTGATTGATAAATAAATCTTCTTTCTTTTCTATTTTAGAATCACTACCTATGAAATTTACTTCGTTGTAATTAAAATCACTTGTATTATTTTCTTCTATTAAATTATCATCTGTTATATTGATTTGTAATGGGTTAGAATTTAGTTCAGTTTTGTCATCGGCATTAATTATATTTGTTTGATTTTCATTTGGGATGTAAAAGTCCTCACCAATATAATTTAGTAATTGTGCAGAAGTTTCTTGATTTTCACACAATACATTTTCTTTATTAATTTCATTATTTACATTTAAATCAAGTTTGTCCTTTGCAAGTAATACATTTGAACTCAAACAAATATTTTTTTCTACAGCTCTATTCTTTAGATCAGTTTTATTTTCACTGTTACTGTCTGGTTTAAAAATAGATTTTTCTACATTGTTTTGAACTACATGAGATAATAAATCAACGTCATTTTCAATCACTTTCTTATTGGAATCCATTAAAGAAGAAATTTCTATATTTTCATTCACAGCTGGTGTCGCTTTAGGATACAATATTTTTCCATTTATATTGTTTACCTGGTGCAATTGATGTATAGCATCATTTTGTGACTCATTCTGTATCGCATAATCATTTATCTTATTTATATTTTTACTTAAAGATTCGTTTATTGCAACTGTATCTTTTAATATATGTATATTGAAGTCTTGCAATATATCTGTTTCAGTAGAATTCTCCAGACTATCATTTGTAGAAACGGAAGTATCATCTTCTTTTAAACAAATGTCTTTACATTTTTTGTCATCCTGGGATATTTGAATAACATCTGGCAAGATACTTATTTGATTTAATAGTTCATTTTTTATTTTAGATTTTTCATCTTGATTATTACTAGTTTTGACTATTTTTGCAGTCAGCTTAGAATAATTGCTCATAGTATAATTTGATATTTCAGAGGTGAGTAGTTGATTATCGTTTTCTTCATTATCTTTTACTTGAATACTATCAGGAGGACCAGTTTCCAAAGCAGAAGTTGTGAGATTGCTGTTATAATTTGACTCAATATTATAAGTTTCTTCTTGTTTGATACTTAAATTATCTTTATTTTCTGAATGCATTTCAGTTTCATTTGAGTTTTCTGCAACTTCTGATTTTATAGCATTTTCAATGTCCAAATGTATTTGAGTATTAACAGGTACATTCAAGTTTGGGATTTCAGCACTGTCTAAAGTAATATCTAGTGAAGTATTTTCTATAATTGGTTCAATATATATAGTTTTCTTAAGATACTCAATCTTTCCAGTTTCTAAATAATCCTTATCATCTATTTGTGAATTTATGTCAAGGATTTTATTCAAATTTCCAGTTCCTACATTAATATTTACAGCTCTATTTTCTATCATTGTGTTTTCACTAACATTGTCTTCTGTTATCTTATTTATATCACTCTTTTCAATATTTTCATCTCTTATTGTCTCAATATTTTTGATTTCAAAATTTGTCTGATTACTGGAAGTGTGTTTTTGCTCAGAACAAATATCAGTATTATCTATAGGAAGTTTTGCAGATATAGCATCATGTATAACTTCAATATCTTTATTTACTTCTATTTTATTAATCTTTATTGCGGCATCTGCAATGTGTACTGAGTGAGAAATAGAAACAGTTTTTGCATGACATAATTCAGTTACATTTGGTTCAGGTATCAATGACTGGTTCTGTTCATTTGAATTTAAGATAACATCATAATCATACTCGATAACAGACATGTCAATAACAGGATTCAGATTTGGTTGAGTTTTATTATTTGTAGCTAATTCTGAGTTGTTTAATGTTGATTCACAGTCGACAAACTCACCGTCAGAGTCATAATTATTAACATTGATTTTGTTGATTTCTTCATTGTTCAATGCTGTTCCTGTATCATTTAAAGATATATCCATGTACTCAACTGAAATATCCTTTTTTTCCTGTTTAGAATAACTATTTGCAGCCTTCACATTAGAACTTGTAAGGGATGGAAACAGAATATGTATAGGAATTTTTTCTTCTTTAAAAAATACAGCAGAATCTTCTTTCCATTGTAATTCTCTCTCTAAATCATCTTGAAACACAATACTCTCTTTAACAGGACTAATACTTTTTATATTATTGTGTCTTACTGGTGTTGATGCTACAACTGCTGAAATTTGAGAATCTGGTTCTGCATTTTGTGAAAACAATGATGTTACTGTCTGTTCAACTTGATTATTAACTTCTAATGGAGGAATGGGGCTGTTTGATTTAAACATATTAAGCACACTTTTTAATCCTCTGATAATAGGAGAAGTACTATCCTGTTTTTGGATTTCTTTTGTAGGTGTAGTTGCTTCAGGAGTATGACCCAAAGATGAAGATGTACTGGGTAAAGATAATCTATCCAATTCTTTATTTTCTATAGGTTCACCAAAAGAGCACCTAGTTGTAATAATATGTTTATCCATATCTGTGTACTGATCAGAGATGGATTGTAAGGGTAGCAACTTGGGTGATTTTATAATATTATCACTATTATTTAATGTTGAATTGAGTGAACGAGTAAGATTGGAGTTAATATTTATCTTGTGATCTTCAATGGATGAAATAATCTTACAATCAGCATTGTTAGCCGTGAAACTTTTTGACATAGGAAAAGATCCTTGAGTTATTGAGCATTGAAGCTTTGTATTTACCTCTGAATTTTCGATTTTTTCATTTCCCTTCTCACATGATGATCTCGGCAAAGCATTATTAACGTGGTACGTATTTTCCTTGTTATCAAAGCCATTTTCAATTTCCATAGGCTCTATATGAGCCATTGTTTACATAAATTATAAACAATATTTGTAGTGTAATAACTGTTCCAGGGATTTAATTTATGAGTTCAAATAGAAACTGCAATTTACAACTGCACTTCACAGTGATTCTAACTTTGTTATTCGAAACGGTATAAGTCAGATAAAACAAAAATATTCACAAACACGCAATTCACTATGGAAAATCTATTTTTAGCTTTTAAATATACGAAGGCGCTCTATATTCATTTTATGAAACTCGTGCGCTCGAGGGAATTTTGCCAAAATGTTTAGCCGTTACATTCACCACTCAAACTCCGACGCAGTGTTCAGTTACATCCATCATCCAATAACGTTTTCGCTTGTTTTTGAAATAGCAACGGGCAGTTTGATAACCTCTGTAAATGTCAAAAACTGATTAAATGTTGACTGTTCTAAATATTACTTGCAATAAAATGCCAAAGGTCCGCGAACATTTTTAAACAATACAGTCTGTATCTACAGAGAAGGATACAAAATAAAATTATTATAATTATTTATGTATTTATTATTTATCTATAAAAGTTATATGTTCCAAAACATGTGTGAAGAAACGGGCAGTGTTGACGTTTCAGCAACTTTGTCGCTAGAACTAGCTTATTTTTGAGGTACTTAGCGACTTTTTTTATTGATGTAAAGATTAAAATAAAATTAGCTAAATCGAAGCTAGACCAATCCCAATAATGTAACAAAATTAAAAGATGTGATTTTTTTGATATTTTATAATTGAAATAATTGAATTGCCACATTCCAACGTAGCAGTGGAACGAATGTTCAGTCAAACTGTATGGCCGACATCAAATAACCCTTCCAAAAAACAAAAATCAGTCAAATTAATATTATAAAGAACAAATTGAGGAACAAAGTTGCTTCACTCATTAACTTCTGCTGCTTCAGCACTAGAAACTTAGAAATTGTCCAAGTAGAAAGTGGCGATAGATATCGAAAATTTTGTCCGTTTATAGGTCCAAATATATATATATATATATATATATATGTAGGTCTATCTATAGTTATAGACATATGATTATTATTATTATTAAGTACTTGATTAATATGCTTCTATTTGCACCTTATTTTGTTAATATAAAATAATATTTAGCGATTTTTAGCGGATTTATTATTTTTTTTTTTATCTAGGGACTTTTGCATCAAGATCTAGGAACTTTTTTATTCCTGAGCGGCAACACTGCAAACTGGTCAGCTGTCCTTGCAGAATGTTGTTAGTCGCACGTCGTCGTTGATATTTCAAATAAAGTTTGTATTTAAATTTGCCTTAAATTTATCAAGATTTTTAAAATACTCTGATATATGTTTTGGAATGGAAAACATAAGTAGGTAAGATTTTATCGTTACTGACTGTAGATTAAAGTAAACATAACCAATTTAAAAAATGGTTAAGTTTTCTATTCAGCGATATTTCTAATTTTTAAGAATTAAAGTATAATATATTTTTTTTTAATGCAGTAATAATATAATTCAAAGATATCATTTACTTCTTATCCATTATTCTTCTGCAGCGAATTAGAAAGTTACACCACGATTATTATTCCGGTTTTTTGAGGTATTACGGTACTTTGAAAAAAAGTACGCATTATTAATAATAATTTAATATCGCTTCAGTAAGCTACATTGCGTGATGGAATTATAATTTATAGAAACTTGTTTATGTATTTACCTCTTGTAAAGCAACAACATGTGGAAGGCAATGTGCCAAGAATTATTGTAGTTTCCATTCTAGTGTCTATTTATAAAACATAATATACTTTATCAGGATTAACTATGGAAATTGAGGATGGAGTCACAGTGAAAGTCTTATTTTTTGCCAAATCAAAAGAACTAGCTGGTACAAGAGAAGCCAGGATCACTTTACCTAAGAAAATAACATACCAACAACTACTTAACATTATTGCAAGGAATTATAACTTGGAAACTATTAAGGATAATGTATTATTAGCTAAGAATGAAGAAGTCTGTTCTGATAGCCAAGAAATTATCATAAGAGAGTTTGATAATATTGCTGTAATTCCACCATTAAGCGGAGGTTAACCATGGATCACTTAAAAATAACAGTAGATAAATTATCTGTTGATGACATTAGTGAACTAGTTGTAAGTGACAATTGTGGTGCTGTTTCAATATTTGTGGGAACAACAAGAGATAACTTTGAAGGAAAGAAGGTTAGTGTGTCCTAAGTTAGGCAAAGGTTTATGATAACCCTTTACATTGTTAAAATCATTAAGATAATATTTACGAAATAATAATTTACTACAAGCAATTAAACTTTTATCAGAAAAAATTATTATGCAATATTTTACAACTTAATTGATCACTACCAACTATACAATAATTTCTTTCCATTGAGTAAGATATGTTAGTGAAATTTGATAATAACCCCCAATATATAAATAAAAAATTATATCGCCAACTTTTTCTTTTTCTTTGCAAATGTTTTTTCTGCTTAATGATAAAGTAATACAGATTTTTATGTTGCAGGTAGTAAGGCTTGAATATGAAGCATATGAACCAATGGCACTTAAAGCCATGAAGACCATATGTGCTGAAGTTAGAAAGAAATGGCCAGCAGTTTATGGCATAGCTATTTATCATAGGTAAATATTACATTAAAGTTTTTAATGCATTTAAAATAAATTTATCATTCATCAAAGTTAGTAAATAACTTTGTGATTGATGAAAAGAAGGTGGTTGAAGTTATATTAATTTTATATCAGTAATTATGTTTACAATTACGTCATATATGTATTTCTCATGATGAACCATATTTATGCCTCGTTATCTCATACATGACCTTGTCATAAACTTATTATTATTATATTATGTCAATAACCCAATTATACAATAATTTGATACAGACCAAGAGACAAGTAAATTACTATTTACATAGCTGTGCAATAAGTTAATGCAAACATGTTTTTAAATAACATTTTGTCAAGGTCGAATTGATAATGATTAATAATACTTTTAACACGGCTTCTTTTGAATATTTAAATTGGCAGAACCAGTTTAGGAATGAACTCAACAATTTATCCTCAAATGTTTTTATTTATATTGGCAATGTTTGTATGTATACTTGTTTTGGGTTAGTTTAGATTTTGGGCAATTTTTTTCTATATTATATAGAACTGACTAAATATACTTTATATACTATATATACACAAGTATTTTTAATATAATCAAATGATATAATCATTCATAAAGAATCAGAGACCTTCTTCTTTCTTCAGGCCGTACACAAACATACCCAAATCTATAACACTATAAATATATATGTATAATAAAATATCAAATAATTCCGTCTTTGTTTTAGACTTGGTACTGTTCCTTGTCGTGAAGCCTCTGTGGTGATAGCTGTCAGTAGCCCCCACCGCCGTGAGTCCTTAGAAGCTGTTGGCTTTTGCATAGATGCTCTGAAAGGAAGTGTACCAATATGGAAGAAAGAGGTGTACGCAGACAGTGAGCCTGTTTGGAAGGAAAACATTGAATGTGCGTGGTCCAAACGAGCACAGAAAGTGTAAAAGACACAGAGATGTGTTTTAGCTTTCAATTTTGCCTCAAAAGTTGTACTATGTTGTATTAGATTTTTATTTTACCTCAATTATTTATTTTATACGCTTCACAGAACAAATATTGTTCTTTCTATTAAGATATTTCAAATGTTGTAATTATGACTGCATTCGTTAATAGTGCTTTAAATTTTTATATATAATATGTAGTGTTGTATAATATTGTTTTTCTATATATTTATTTGTTAATATGAAAAATATATGATATACTAAGAACAAAAGTAAAGTTATAATTTCTCCGTGTGTTATGTTTAGCATGATAAACACAATATTGTCATATATAATTTTGCATGTACATCATGTTATAAAGGTTGTTTTATTGGTGTGAGGGTAGTAAATAAAATTATTTTGTGTTAAACAGTTTTTTATTTACGTCCATTTCAGGTCCGAAACCTGTGGCCGATAAAAATTTAGTGCAAATTAATGTGTCTAATGAAGAAATACAAAAGCGTATTCATCATTTTATTGAGAGGAAAAGAGCGCAAGTGAATTTGAGTAATATTCATGATTTTATACCGAAGCAAATGAGGGAGACGGAAGAGTTGGATACGTGTGCAAGAGTGAGAACGCAGTTCGTCAAGCGGAACGATTCAAAGGGGCATTTGAAAGGTGAGTTTATTGAGCCGACAGTATCCTAGAGGTGTAACTCGTCCGAATTGATACCACGGACTCACAGAATACCAGCTGAAACTGTACTTGTACTGTTTTTCGCTGAGTGAATCAGGATATCAGAGGCACTTAAAATATACCGTTAAAACGACGGTAACACAACTAAAGCGCGTAGTTTGATTGTTCATGAGCGGCGGTTATTTCTTACCATAGAGGCCCGTCTGCTCTGTTACAAGGTATACCAAATTAAAACCTCTGCCTTGATTAGGTTACATAAACATACACATTATATATTTATCTCAGACCATTTTAAACTACTAATAATATTTGTAGCTGTTGACTTTTAAGTGTAACGTGGCTGAGAGATGTTGTAACTTGCTCTTGGTTGGTTCAGTTCCCGATCTGAATAAGTTATTAAATTAATGGTCAATTTTATTTAAATAATTACAAAATAGTGAAATAACTAGTACCATTCTCGTAACTTGATGATTTAAGTTAAGAGAACAATATCACAGCCGATTCGGGGTGTGTTAAGTCTGGTAAGTAGAATTGGCAGCTCAAGAAACTTCTAGAGCGTTTCAAACAATTACATTTATATGTTTATAATAAGGTTTGTTTGTGAAATAATTACATTATTGATCTTAGTGCTTAAAAACCTACATAAAAACAATGATTTTAATATATTAGAAGCACGGGTTTATTTCAAGAAACATATTAAAACCTCCATAGATTATTATTTTTTATCGTTTCTATCAATTTTTGACAAAGCCTCGTCGATTCAAATAATTCATTAATTAGACGCGGTTGAGACGTACACACTTGTAACAGTACAATTGATTTCAATAGCGAGCAATAGACAATGCGATGACGTCAATGAGCTGAATGTTAACCTATTGTCTATTATTGAGCCGCCTCGCTTGGCGAATAATCTTTTGAAGGAATTATAGCAAAGTCCGCCATATAATTTTTTTTTTTGATTATGTATACATTAACACAATTGCGTCATTATACATATTCATAAAGATATTCTTCGGTGAACATTCTTTTGTTTATTAAAATACAACTTTGACTTTAATCTTTTACATTAAATTGATAAAACATGATATAAATTTTAAATTAAATTGATGAAACGTGATATAACACTGAAGGGACTGTGAATTTTATAGCGTTATAAAGAGTTGTCGTTAAATGGACAGAAAAAAAGGTGGATGGAAGACAAGCTAAACCAACTAAAGCCAATTGATTTCGACGCTTTAGGGAGTTTGTCGTTAAA